>WKFP01014368.1:1081126-1106465 GCA_011057875.1 Pterocles orientalis | reverse complement strand
TTAGTGATTTGTATATAATAAATGTTGATATATATATGTTTATATATACATAATATGTGTTTATGTATGTGTGTCTATGGTATACACACATGCACACACACATATACAAAGATGAACATAAATATAAAAAATAAAAATAAATAATAGAAATAGAAATAGAAATAGAAAAAATAGAAATAGAAATAGAAATAGAAATAGAAATAGAAATAGAAATAGAAATAGAAATAGAAATAGAAATAGAAATAAATATAGCCCTACAGGAAAGATGGGGAGGCACGCTCTATCAGGGAGGGTAGTGATAGGATGAGAGGTAACGGTTGTAAGCTGAAAGAAGGTAGATTTAGATTAGACATTAGGAAGAAATTTTTTATTGTGAGGGTGGTGAGGCAGTGGCTCAGGGTGCCCAGAGAAGCTGTGGATGCCCCATCCCTGGAGGGGTTCAAGGCCAGGCTGGATGAGGCTTTGGGCAACCTGGGCTGGTGGAGGGTGTCCCTGCCCATGGCAGGGGGTTGGAACTGGATGATCTTTAAGGTCCTTTCCAACCCAAACCATTCTGTGATTCTATGAAATATAAATAAAAGGTTACTGTTTCATCAGTGTCATCAATGTATTCATTTGGTTTTCTTAATCTATGTGACTGGGACTCAGATGTGAGCAGGGATTAAAGTTAAGTATGCTGGTCTTTGCAGGGTCATATTCTTACGAACACTTCTAAACCTTGCATTTGTTTTTCTTCAATTCCCAAATACTCCTCTGCCTAGAGTGGGTCCCTAGAATCACGTAGGTTTGCAATGAAAGACTATGCACGGGGTCGTTTCTACAAGGAAAGTTGCGCTGTTACCACCAGATCCTGTCAAAATAAAGCCAAACCACTGGAAAGCACAATGCACTAATCAGATTAGTCTGGTGTCAAGGTTTCTGTGGAACAATGCGGTGCTAATGCGATAGTACTGCTGCTACAAGCAAACCTGCACCGCTGGTGCCATACGAACTTTAGACAGTGAAGTGCTGCCTGTACTGCCATAGCCCTAAAAAGTGAAGTTTCCTTAATGTGTCCCTTGACTCTGCATCCTTATCCCTTAGGGAATATCTTTCACTTACTCAAAGATTTTTTTTATATATGTCTGGTTTTCTCATTATTTATTTTAATTAAGTTTCCCTTGAAAATAAAAATGAGAAAATATTCCTGCCACGTTCTCCTTAATTATAGGAGGTGTTTACTTGACGTTATGTCAGCAGAGAAACATTTTACTCTAACATAGATCTTGTCACTTTTAGTAAAACTTTAAGTTTGCACTACCCATATACATTTTCACTTTAAATCTCTAAGTGTCAGGTACTCTGGATGATGCTCCTGTTTCTGGTCGATTGCTCAGGGACACGACTTTGTTTGTAGCAAAATATAACCTCTTTTGTTAGAGTGCTGTTCGCCCTGAACTTTGTCAAGACTTTCCGTATTTCCAGATTTGTCCCCATAAAAATGAATTCATACGGAAGTATGGAAACAACACTGAACTTGCATTTTTTGATCTTCTAGCAATATTGACACCGAGAAGACTTCAGCTGTGAATTACACTAAGCTCGGAATTTGTATTTGATTTGTATTTGCTTTGTGAAGTGCTGGAGATATGCATCGTCTTGCACTCTCCGTAGCACCCAGCACAATGGTACTCGTGCTTTTGCTGACTCTTATCTCTACAAAACAATTAATCTCTATTATATTAACTTTAGGACAGCAGATATTAGCACATATGCTCAAACACAGTGTTTGGGCTGTTTGTCATCTTTGCCACTGCAGATGCCCAACAACCAACCCCGATTTCCAAACTATGAGTTAAATATTTGTTCTCCTTAGTCGGTTGACTAATCCACAATTTATTGTTTGATTCCACAATGTTTAATTAACAAGAATGAAAGCTTCTGCTAAAATAGCTGTACAAAAATAAACCATCTTGCAGCGTCGTATCCTTCGTACGAGCTGCTCCCAGCCTGTCCCCCAGCAATGACACAGCACCACGATGTTGGAGGCAGCTCTTCGTTTTGCTTTCCATTGCATGCTTTCCAAGTGCACTAGGAGAACAGAAGATTTTGGTTTCTTCAATAAATTACACCCTAGGAATGGTAATGGTCCCTTGGTAAGTGGAAATTTGTTGAACCGTTATAACAATTGGGTAGGACAGAAAGGAGGATTATTTGGGATCTAGGGAGGAAGATATATTTAGGATAGAAACTTAAATTTTCATTTTTTTCCAGACTGATGACCTTCCTCTGGGTTTCCCTTCACATATACTGTTACAGAACTACTACAGGGCAGAAAACCTTTAAACAAGTAGTTCAGAGGCTTCTTTAGAATTATGTTAGATTTAACATGTAGCATGATTGTCTTTGACTCAAGTGGGCTAAATGACATCATTGCTGCACTGCGGGAGAAAAAAGCAGGTTTAAGTTGGAAATAATGTTGTGCAGCGTCTTATCAGCCATATTTATGAACATATTAATAACACATCAAGGAAAAAATTGAGCTGAAGTCCTGAAAAATGTGTTTTATATTATAACTTCCATAAACCATTGACACTGAGCAGGCTTAGCATTTGGCACAACTTGTTTTCTCTCTGAAACCCTGTTTATGGCAAAAGAACAAAAAAAATTGTGTACCATATTTTCTTCTTGTTCTCAGATTTCTTCAGTATTGATTGTTATATTTATGGCTTATGACTGCACATATGTGCAGATGAATGTGTAAATAACTGCAGAGAAAACGAGTTAATTCAGGACTTTAATTTTCAGTTGATGTCTGAGAATAACAAAGGAGACTTTTTGAAAGTTCAACAATTATACTTGTCTTTTATTTAGTCTTTGTGGAAACAAAAAGAAAATTGAAAGAAAAAATAAATGTTTTTATCAGTAATCTTTCCAGTGAAATATGTGCGGTTTTAAGAATGAGTAATCTTTAAGAATGAGTAATACACTCTGTCTAATTATTGAGACTTTAACGGTGTAGTTGCATATGTTGATGAAATATAGGAGCAAAACCAGCTTAATTTTCAATATCAAGTTGTCCAACTATAGCTGGTGTTAGAGGGAGGTTTGCGGTTCATATTAAGGTATTTCATTGTGTTTTGATTATATCTCTAATGCGATGCTGAGGATCAAAAATGACATCAGAAAAACAACTTTAACAACGTCTCTCTTGTGCTGTACACTTTGGAAGTACTTAAATTGATACCTTTATTATAATAGAAAGCATTGTGAAGGTTGAGAGTGGAAGGGTAATAATATAATTTAAATAAACATAATTTTATACTAAATAATTTTAATGGTTTTTTACTCAAAATCTTTCTCCTTATTTTACTAAAATCTGTTGCCCTTAATTTTACTAGATTTTCTATATCAAGCCTTAGCAAAAAAATGGCAAAACTAAGAGAAAATATGGGAAGAAAGCATACTTTATGGAAAATAGTCCTTTTGATTACAGACAACTTCGAATCCACCAGGTGTAACGTCCTGATAATTATCAACAAGGTTAGGTTAGAAATGCAAAATTAGGTGATTTGATTGCAATTGCCAGACCTGAAAAAGATGTGTATGCACTCTTATGTAGATACATATTTACATTCTGTGAGTTTAGTTTACCTCTTCTCAACTCCACATTTCTAACCATTTTCTGGAAATGGCTGTTGTCTCCCAAGTGGCTGGGCCAGCTCCTTTGGGAAGATGCCTGTCACTTCCTAAATCGATGATATAAATGGTCCATGGGCTGTGGTATTGGGTTTTATGCTGCTTTACTCTTCAGGGTCTTTTTGTTCTTGCTCAGAACTCCTTGCTTGCCTTAGCTTCTCACATTTTTTCCTGCAGTGGAAATATTTATTCATCTCCATTTGGAATGTTGTCTGATATGAGCAGACAATACTTCTGGAGCCAGGTTCTGGATATTTCTGTGGGAGACAGTTATTACCGTCTAATTAAGAGATGTGACTCACTAGTGACTGAAGATCTTAACTGTGATTTTTTTTCTAAGAATTTTACTTTCTCGTTAAGTGAAAACTATTTATAAATTAAATAAACTCCTTAGCCTTCTCATTGCTATTACAATGGGCTGGAATACCCAAGTTCTGGGAATCAAGTTTAAAAGGAAACGTGGAGGACAGAAGTGTTTGCTGTTGTCTGTCTGGCTGTTCCACTGGAACTATGGTCTGTCATTTGTGGTAATTGTAACGCATTTTGTGGAAAACAGAAACATTGACATTTCTGTACAGGGTAATGTCTTGGTGTCCATGGTATAGGACAATTCAAAGTTCAGAAGAATTTCTGCAACATTTTATATACAGGCTGGCAAAATAGGTTAGCAGGTCAAAGAAGGAAAGCTGAGCTATGGTTCTGCCACTGTACGGCTTGGCTAAGGATGTTAACGGGGTGAAAACCAACACCACACAGAAGGCTCACAGAGCTTTGGTGTACTAAACCATCCAATTCTGATTCCTGTACAACAAGAGCACATTGTACCCGCGTTACCTTCTGGAAAGGATGTTAACGGCTTCAGCCACTGAAGTATCTGTCCCACCTGATGGGGGAGTAAAGAAGAGAGAACCAGACTACTCAGTGGTGCCAGTGGCAGGAGAAGAGGCAATGGGCAAAATGTTCCATTTAAACATAAGAAAAAGCTTCCATGTTGTGGCGGTGGTCAAACATTGGAGCAGGTTGCCCAGAGAAGCTGTGGAGGCTCCATCGTTGGAGCTCTTCAGAACCAGGCTGGACATGGTCCTGTGCGACCTGGTCTGGCTGACCCCGCTCAGAGCGGGGCTGGGATGGATGAACTCCAGAGGTGCCCGCTAGCAGTTCCCTCTGGTGGTACTGGAGGTGAAATCTCATCAGAACAACTTGTTAAAATTCAGCTGTGGTTAGAGTTGCATAAGAAAAAACATTAAATTTAGACTTTGGAATAACTGTTGCTGATCTAAATGTTGCACGATGCCTCTGATATTTCTGATCAGTACCTGACATACATCGTACAGTTCCTGTTTTATATTTTAATTGATAGCAATAAGAAAAGTGGTTATTAGCCATATTTAGAAAGAAAATCTTTTAAAGTTACAACCTTGTCTGGTGTAAATTAAGAAAAGCTTTTTGTTGATGTGAATGAAGAATTACCAGTACCATGCTTCCTTTCCTAAGAACAGTTTAAGAATACAAGATAATCAGACTGAGAAATCAATACCTGTAAGAATTATTGTGAAAGAGTCACTTTAAGTTTATAAAACTATTGCAAACTGTTATTTCATGAAATAAATACTTTTTTTTAAAAAACCATACAAGATGGGAAGATGAAAGGAGTGGGACTTGTATTATAATTTATGTTACTGTTATATTTCCTCCTAAAAAACCCCATCCAGTTTAAAAACTCATTTATCAAGTGTGAATCACATGCATATCTTATATAGAAAAGGTCAGAATGGATTTTTGTATTTTGGGGACTTGTTTCCGTAGCCAGATAAAAATTTAGTGTAGAAGAGAGGTTATATAGTTTTTGGCTACAGTTCCCTTACAATATATTAATTTTAGATTCATTAGAAGAGTGTTACAGAAGGATATTTAAAGTTAATAGATTTAGCAGATAACAAAAATAAAACTGCTGTTAGTTCATATCAGCATGTATAAAGTGCAGAGCAAGCCAAATACATTCTGAAAGGAGGCGATAGCTTTGTGCTTAGAATAGACAAAAATTTTTATTTTATGCTTGTCTTTTGATGAAAGTGGAGAATTTTCAGTTCGGACTGAATATTTGCTGAATTTTCTTTAACTTGCAAGACTGGGGTCTCTCCCTCTCCCTCCTCTCCTCTTTCTCCTCCTAACTCAGCAAAAGATATTTAGTGAACTATTGTTCCATGTTGTAGATTTAAAACTAAAACTATCAAGAAACAAATATTTTAGGAAAAGCACAACTATCTCCTTAAATATTATCACCATACATTTGATATTGATTTGTCCATATTGAGCAAAAATAGTTTCATTGTCCTAAATGAGCGTTCACAGTATATTTTGGACCTGTTACAAGAACTGCTACAGCAAGGAGGTATTGGGATGACCCGAATAATTTTCTTGAAGCTTTACCTCTCTTGAGTAACCTATCTGACACGGGTGCCGATGCAGCCTTCGCGCCAGCCCACACCACACTATCGGGTTATTTTTCCCTCCCTCAGCTAATCTAGTTTTCAGCACCTGTGCCAAAGCCGTGGTGGGAGCCCCAGGGTTGGAGAGGGAGGGGGTGAAAATGACTTAAGTTTGAGAATATTTGGCACAAAGGCGGGAAGACAGATCTTTGTGAGGACCATACGGGAAGTGCCCTCGTACACCAACCAACCTGTGCTCAACCCGCAGGTTTCGTTGTGACGCGAGAGAGGGTTTTGGCTGAGCATTTATCTAACAGGTTACATCTAAACACCGTCCGGTGGAGAACTCTATTTCCCAGACTAGTCTGAATTACTCTTGGCAGCTGAGCTGTGTCCCTTTCTTATATTAAAGAAAATGAGCAGGAGAAATCTAATCTAATCGCTCGCTGATATCTCGTAGAGGTGGGAGTAGGAAGAGGCTTTAGGTTTCCTCAGCTGTTTATTCTGCTTTATTTTTCTTCTGAACACGACTCTCTCTTCTCAGGAAAGCTGCTGTTTCGGATGCGGTCTCACTGAACCTCTGCCCAGTGCTCAAACCAAACTGAACCCGAGCCTTTTCCAGGAAGAATGGGAGGAGATGTGAAAATTGTTTAGAACTAGGATTAAAAAAAAAATAAATGTGGTGTGTCTGCTCTGCTGCTTTCACTTGGGATCTGAACCCGGGTCAGATGGGACATCCTTACCACAACTCCTGAGGGCACCCAGCCAGCAAGAGGTCATTCCTCTTAGGCTGCCAAAGGAGACACAGGCGTTTTGTAAGTGACCTTGACACCGAATTCACCGATCTCCCACTTCAGTCCTTTAGGGCCAGATTTGGAAGGAACACCTGGTACAGCAGGGAAACAGAGGGGCTCCTTCCTGCCCCGCAGCAGGACCGTGGAAACGTTAGGAGGTACGTGAGGATTCACCAACATTTCCTAAGTCAGGGAACAGATTAACCCGGAGCAGACTGAGAGAAGAGGGGACAGAGCAGAAACCCCATCTCTGCTGAGAGGCACCGCACGGCCGGTGAGTATGCACCGAGTCCGCACACCGCCGGCTTGTGAACGCGTACCGTCAGTGTATTTTTCTGCTTACTGTTTTTGGCTGTCAATATTTTAGCTTAGATTTATAAAATGCTGCAGGATTTTGTGTCCTTAGTCTGCGTAAGGATCAAAAGCAAAATATTTGTTAATAGCAGAAAATATTTACAGCTACTTATGGCTGACAAATGCAATGTGGCACTTACACGCTAGCCTACCTTGTAAGCTTTAATTTCTTTCACATTGCCCAAATGAATATAGAAAACTGAAGAGAGACACACTGTGGCAGGATTTGACCTGTGCGATAATGTCTATTTATGGTGAAATGCCCTCTTTGTGGAATTCCTTGGTGTCTACACAGTGTTTAAATTTTTCCATGCCTCCTCCGTCTCTGAGGCTGTTGTGATGGGGTTGGTAGCAGTGACAAGAGGCAGATCTCTCCCTGCGTGCTGAAGAAGAGCCGCGTGGTCTTTCTCGCAAGGGACAGAGAAATGGTGAAAGGTGGAGGAGGTGGAGTAAGGAGATGAATTTTCTGTGGGTGTCGTTCCGTTATAATTAATCTAATAAAGTAAACACACAGGTGTTGGCTGGGCGTTTCACAGAGGGAAGAACGTAAATTCTTGTAGAAACACCTTCTGAATCCCTCGAGTGCAATGATGTGTTTTTGTGCTTTGTTCCCATTTCTGAGCTGGATAAATTAAATTTAATTCCGGCTGTAAGAATTTCTATAGACATCGAGCTTCCCTGAACTAAGGTTGTGCAATTAGAGGTTGAAGAAACTTATCTAGACTGTGGATTGATGAGTCAGTTCCGGATAGCAGGAGTGATTTATAAAACATTCTGGCTAATATCTGAAACTAACTAATGAACCTAAAGATACCATTAAAATGTCTAAGTGTGGTAGTTCTCTCCCCACGTGTTATCTCTTAAATGCCTTCCTATTCCTCAGCTAAATTAGTGAATTACAAGAAAATGTCATTCATTTGTATGTTTTTATCACTGCAGAATGACACCGTTTTAGTTTTTTTTTGCTCGTGTGCCTCAGCGAGGCTGAGCCACACCTAACTCTGTTCAGCGTCTCAGTATGTGTTCACTATTTTCATTGTTAGAATATTAAATATGCGTTCGGCGTTTTCGGCGTTGTTTTCAAAGTCAAGTTAAGAAGAGATTCCTTCTTCATCAAAGAGATTCATGCCTCCAAAGAAACAGAACACGATCCCTCCTGATCCCACCTGATCTCTATCTCCTCCTTTGCCCACTCCTACAAAGAGGAATCTGCAGGCATCCAGAGGAGCGTTTGTTGGCATTTCTGCACTGAATCCCTTTCTGTCTGCTTCTAGAGATTATAGCAAGTAAATAATGAGATCTCAGAATAAGTTAACCCAACCGTAATGGCTGCTGTCACTCGTGGGTCTCAGTATCTGGGGCAAACCTCTTAGTGCTGGGGAGATAATTACTAGTGCGTTCAAGAATAAAAGCTAAGACCCCTAGGTTTCAGTTCTGATTTTGAAATTGGGGTAACTTCATGCTTCTAATTTAATTTGAAGTTCCTTTTTTTAGGGAGGAACTAGATCTTACTTGTAACTATAAGAGCCTTGTGATATCTGCAGCTTGGTGGAAGCAATAGAATTTTGAATTCTTCACACCAAAATGGGTTAAACCAGATGAAAACCAGCTTTAGTGCCATGTGCTTATTTCTCAACCTGTGGCTGTGAAAGCGACAATCCTGCCAAAATAAAGAGCAGAACCTTAGCAGCAGGCATCAGGCAGTACCGTGGGTTTTAGAGTTAACCTGAGCTGGAGCTGACTATATAACATTCAATAACAGTGTTTAATATAGAAATAATGATGATTTATTTTTTATCCCTTTAGGTGGCTTTTCACTGTGTGCAAATAAATTTTCAATCTAAACGATGGTTTTCCAAGCTTACCTAGGGTCTTTAAGGTGAATTGTCATGTAAGTGTTTTATAAGCGGTTCTGTCCCCCCAGGTGACTGGGTTTGTTTTCCACACTTGCCTTAAGAGTGTTCTTAACTCTGTCTCTGATTTGAATATGTACTGTTGACATATTGTTGAGATACGGCTTCTTAAAAAAGACAACTTATTATTGTGTTACCTTCTTCGCATCTCCATTTTTTTGTTTATAGATATCTGTGGGCTGTTACTCCCTTCAGCTGAACCAGCTATTGATCCTTGCTTTGGGCTGTATGCTGTCCAAGAGGGGCCTGTGATTTTATCCATAATGGGCAAAAGAGAACGAAGAAAGGGTTATGTTTCTCATTTCATATATATTAGGGGCTGGATGGAAGCAAAAGTTGTACAGCTTGTAGAGTAGTGCTCCTATCTGCAGATTCATACATATGGTACTATTCAAACCCTCTTCATGATGAAGACTGTTCCAAATTTTATTGAATTTCTAAATGAGCTCTCCACTATCTCTAGATGGTATTGAAATCTCTATCAGAACCAGACCGAGCTTCCCAAACCTAACTCACTTCAGAAGACAGAGCCAAGAGTGCTTTCTTCCAGATGGAAATGTGTTTCTCCTACTAGGATGGATTTAATTTTGCTTTCACTTCATGGTCTTATTCCACTTTGGGGTAAGTGTGTTTTTTTCCTGATTCAATACGAACAAGCAATAAGACTCGTAGTTTCAATCGCAGTTTAAACACCATTTGTCTCCTTCGTGCCTGTATGTGGAGACCTGCTATCATGTATAGACCACCAAGCAGAACGTATTATTTGGAAAGACAGTTTATACAACGAAATGGTCTGTTTCCAAGCTACAACGGTATAAAATGAGGCAGTGAGACCTCTCTGTCTTTGTGGAGGCTGGTGTGTGCTGCACAGACAATAAACAGGGCGTCGCTCTACCGCCATCCCTTCCAGGGGAGCTGGTGTCCTGCCTGCTCGGCACAGACCTTCTCCCCTCGTCTCAGAAAAAAATTAAGAACTGGGGTGAGTTCAGAGAAGGATGTCTGAAAGTGTGGAAGAGCTTCTGTAAAATGAACAGCTTCTGTAGAGTAGGACTTGTCAAACCATAAAAGAGATGACTGAGGGGCTCTGGATGAAGCCTCTGGGAAGGACAGAGCCCAAGTGATCGGTTTTGTCTTTTCCAGTTCAGGGTCAAATGAAACTAGCAGTTAACAGGCTAAAACTTGACAAAAGCAGGTATTTTATATACCGAGTCATCAAGCTATAGAGTGACTCACCAAGAGATATCACAGAGAGTCCACCAGAGTCGCGTGCAGCAGGTGAGGTGTACACCGGGTGGCACGGATGATGGTTCCAGCTTGTTGAACTCCGGGTGGTGTGACAGTGCTCCTGTGGGGATCTCTGCCTGCACCGGGAAACCAGCACGTGTGCAACACAACTGGCTGGCACTGGGCACTTGGCTCACTTAGTTTCTGCCCATGTGCTGTCTGCCTTTGGTAGCACTGTTCAGTTCCCCAGAACTCTGGATGCTAAAAATGTAAAATCAACTCATTAAAAAACCTAGAATTTTTTTTTTTTCATTCTGCCTCTACCAATTATCTTATTTGATGAAAATATTGTATGAAATGAAACCTTGTCATAAAATGATTGTTTAATCTTGTATATCATCAAGTAAATACTAATGTTACAGGAAATATGTCAATTTTTTAATCATAGTATTTCTTTTAACACGTTCATTCGTCTTCTGGCACTGCTTTATCCAACCCGTGTCTGTGAGTCACTCCTTCTGCAGGGCTGTAAGACGATGTGTCTCCTACTGACACGAGCTCTTCATTCCTTGCTGGTGAGCTAACCCCCTCCCTGGAAAGCCGTATGGGTGAAGGTGACACTCACATTTTTCTTGGTTTTCCACAGGAATTCTCTTTCCTTTAAAAATTAAACATTTCCCTCAAGATCTTCCAACCTAATTAAAGATAAGGATTTGCATATGCAGTGGTAAAGGAACACCACTGGAACAGATTTTAGGTTTCCTTACATTGATGTAAGCTGGCAACGGTAACTTGCTAAATAGAACAGTCCCAACTTTGTGAAAAATGTACCAGTGACCCCAGAATGCCTTCTGCGTCGGGCTCTCAATTTTAAGGGCTTGACAAACTATTGTCTAATTATAGCAAACAAGGCACGCTGTTAACCTTTCCACATCTCTTTAAGTAACTTCACTGCTATGATGAAACCGTAATTTGAAATTGTAGGTAACTGATTTTTTGGCTGTTTGTGATGGGTTGGCCCTTGGCTGGGGGCCAAACCACACACACCCGCTCACACAGTCCCTGCCCCCACCCAATAATAGGGGAGAGAATTAAAGAGGTAGATGGCAAAGAGGACTCGTGGGTTGAGATAAGGACAATTTAATAACTAAACTACAATAATATTAGAAATAATACACTGTTAAAGGCTTTTCTAACCATTGCAGTGACAAGACAGTTATCAGCTTCTCCACGGTACAAGACCTTTCAAGATGTTTCAGGTTGTTTGATGAACTGACTTGGCTTTCGATGAGCAGCTATCATTTCCTACGAAAACGAGAGGTAGAATTTTCTCTGTTCAGATGAAACCTCCATAAAACCAAAAACAATTTAAAGAACGTTCCTGGATGATGCTTTCTGATGAGCTTTCCCAGAACAACTTTGGAATAATGGATGAAAAATTATGTGTTGGGGTTTATAAATCTATGGCAACGATGAAAGCATTGTGTCTAACGTCTACATAGGGGTGAAACGCCCTCGTAACAGACAGTATTGAAGCAGTGCTCCATCTCTCGTCTCAGACCTTGTCAATGATTTGCGTTCGTAGAGAGGCACGTGCTGAACAAGCGGTCAATTGTGCATTCCTCCTACTTCAGGATCTTTGTTTCTTCCCGTTGAAAGTTTGTCCTTGATACCTGCCATGTAGGAACTGGAGCATTTTCTGAGGACATTTCTCTTGCAGCCTGCCGTAAAAAGTGTTTTACTCTGCTTTTTTTAAAGTATACTGACAACACAAGGTAGGGCTTAGTTCAAAATGAGGATGTGTCTGATTTTTTTTACATTTTCTGCACTATTTCACACAGTTAATTGGTGCTGTCAATAGCCATAGTGGAGAGTAATGCTAATGCCTTGGACTGCAGCGTTTTGAGCTTGTTTTTATGTTTTAGAGTGTTTTCCAACTTGTAACGGTGTATTGCAAAGAAAAACAATACAATAAAAATAGTTATTGTAGCCAGCATCAACAAGCAAGTTTCCAATTTTTCTGGACCGAAGTGTCTATTTAATTTTGTTCTAGCCAAATGAATTGGTCCTTCATTCTCCGAATTCTGAGAAATGTAAAGAACTACGTGAGAATGAGGTCATTGCGATAACATACGTTACTAGTAGAGCTGGTCTAATGTGAGAAAAGTCTGAGCATATGTAGAAGACGTGGGCCAGCTCCAGGACTGAGAGCCTGGGTGAGAAAACATTCTTGTTAGCAACACAAATATCGTCTTACGCTCTGTTAGCTGTTTCGCCGTTGAAAAATCAGGCCAGTATGTAGTTTTACTGATAACAGCACATCTTCAGCTGCTGAAAATCTGTTGGTAAGTTTAATTATTAAAACCAGATGAGGACTTAGTCAAATACCCTGTTCTCTTCAAACGCTCGGAAATTAAATGTCTGTAACGATCATTACCTGTCGCCCTTCAGAACCCGGGTGAGTTCAGTGCTCGGGAAAGGAAAGTGAAAGAGCTCTGGCTCAGGCGTAGGGCTGACACGGGTGTCCTGCAGCCTCTCCGACACTGACTTGTATTCACCTAGTTCAAAATACGTGTTAGCAATTCAAAGGTGAGGCTGAAATGTTGGCAATAGCTAAAGACAATGATGATGTTATTGCATATCGCAACACGCTATGATGCTTTCTTTGAGCGTCTTTGGTGAAACGATAAGCTACATGTACAATGCTTATTGTCCAAAGCAGTTCCTGAGCTGAACTATCCCTTTGTGGATGTCTCCGAGCCGCTGAGGACAGTTGCATCCACCTACCCAAGGAGGTCAAACCACTTTCTCCGAAGTGGTTCCTGGGATGCTCAGGATTCCTTACTGAAAATCAGTTGTTCTGAATTCCAAATAAGGTCTTACCAGAGAAATCTTTGTTTCCAGCAAGATCAAAACATTAGTCAGTAAAACAACAGGTACTATTTACAGTAGTTAGACTAATATACTAATTTGAGAAAGACCCTGTAGTGTAACAGATTAGATCCATTAAAGTAAATATATCGTTTAAACTCCAATGTGTTTATCATGCTACAGCCAACAGTGATGGCATGAGATCATGAACCATTAAAAATGTGACTCTAAAACGTGTTTATATAGCTGTAGATGTGAATTCAGAATGGAAGCAATGCAGCAGTTTAAAGCTATGTAATATGATTTGTTAGCATCCTCTGAAATCCAGACAGGTAGCCCCACCGATGACCATAATAAGAATACGGGAGATTTACTTTCCTTGTCAAGGAGCTGGTCAGAGGCACCGGGGCAGGTGAGGGTTTGTGATGTTGCAGACAGAAACCTTTTGCAAAAGAAAATATTTAGACATCACTCCCACCTGCTCAGGAGAGCCAAGAGGGTTAACGTGCTTTTTTGACTGCTACTAATGCAAATGTAATATGTTTTCTGATTACATATGTCCGTAGGAATTTTTAATATCTCCGTCCCACGACATTATCAAGAAGCTGAATAGAGAAAAGGCAGCGAGAGCAGCTCCTTGTAAGTGTAATTAAAGACCAGACAGAAGAGAAGAGGTCTTATGCAGGTGAAAGTTAATTCCGAAAAATGTGAGTCACCTGTCTGGAAATAAGGGTAATGATTTGAAGTGTAAAAGCTAATTTTAGTTCTTTATAGTTGCACCTCAGAAATGCTGGGCACCTTCTAAGCAAATTCTAAGTTTTCTCATCTGTGAATCGGCAAAAGAATAATTGCTTGCTCTCCCAGTTAATTTTAAACCTTTGAGATTTTTTGTTATTACCTTAAACGAGTTCTTCCTAAATATTTGTGTAACATATGTATCTCTTAAGGGGAAAAAAAAAAAGTTTTTACCAGATCTGTATGTATTAGGAAATATCAAAAATTGCAAAGAGCTCTCTGAAAAAGGCACACTAAAGGGGAAGCTAAATTTCCTTGTGCCAGTCGAACGTATCTAACACTGTTTCTGTGGTCTTGGGAATATCATTCCCCACTCCCTTACTGGAGAGACCACTACCCTGCTTCCTTAGGAAAATTAAAGAGTTGGTGACCCTTAAAGCTAGTGCCATCCCGTTCCTCTGCCAGCCTTCATGGAGTGGCCAGGGAGGGTGGTCTCGTCTCCATCACTCCCAAAGCTGGTTAGTTATTTCTTATCTTGCCAGACTGGACTTTCTAGGACAGGTACGTGTGTTTGCTGCTGTCACGGGTTGTACCAAGAGAATTTTCTTTAGCTCCTAGTGTCTGCGGGCAATCCCAGTCACCAGCCCTTACTCCTATTGGGATCCAAGATTTCTGCCATGGTACTAATTAAGGTCCCTGCTTAATTCTGTGGTCTCAAGGGGTGATTTAGATTTTCTCTGAAGTTAAATCAGAATACCATAATAGAAACTTAGGCAAACAGCTATCATTGTAGCATGGAACAGTGACTTTTCCCTACAACAAACCACCTTTCTGGTAGCACTACAAAAACCTTAAAACAAGGCTCATCTAGATTTGACTGAAGCTGTGTAACAACAGAAGAACTTGACCTTTCTTGATTTTTTTTTTTTCTTCTTCTCTCAGCTCTTCCCTGGAACTGTTGTTTCCTGGATCAAATTCTTCCGCAGCAGTAGGAACTCGGCCACTCAACTGGACTCTGACCACTGGTATCTGCCTCGTGTCACAGCTTCGTTCCAACACGGTTGTCTAGGTCCGTCCTGCGAACATGAATATCGGCTGGGTATTGCCTTCTGGTTTTGTTTTAAATAGGGGGAAAGAAGGTTTTTAGCTATGTATCTGATAGCAAAGTTTAAGCCAGGGAAAATGCATGGGCTGTTCTGCTGGGACTTCGGAGAGAAATGTGGATTGGCTTGATCCCAAAAGCAGATTCTCATTTTTTATTGGGTGCTGCTTTTCCTTGGGCTTCCTGGCTCCGTTTTCCCACTAATACAAAATCAGATGCTGCTTGTATTTTCTGTAGGACCGTAGTTTAACCTCAGGTCTGACTCACGGAGACAGGATGCTAGGGAAACTTCAGGAGACGTGGCTAGACCTGGAACTTCCCGAGGGAGTATCAGAAGCCTGGAGAGGGAAAGTTGTATTTAAGGAAAAGAGAGCGCGCTATTAGAATGTCAAGAATTTTCTACCTCCTGAAAATCAAGCCCATAAGATAATTTTGTCCATACATGTCACAGACCTTTCATACACCAGAGCAGGACTAGACACAGACCAAGACTAACTCAGAGGTGAGAGTCGCTGCGGTATTTTCAGCACAATCTTGAAACACTTCGGTACAGCAGAAACAACGATGCTCTGAGCCTCTGAAAGCCGGGGGCCGTTCCCTCAGATGAGGTGACAGAATAAACCCGGGTCTGGCTTTCCACCCTGCCTCACATAATGAGCAAAATCAAGCAATAGGGTCACCTCAAATGCTTTCCAGAAATAAACGGGTGACATACGTTGTAAACCTACAGCAAACGTGGAGAATTTTACCGGTTTATTACCAATGACAGTTTATAAAATGGAATAAATGCAATATCGTGGCTTATCGTTGGAAGATTAAAGCAATATCTTTTCCCCTCGTTTTTTACGGTAACACCTAATTCCATTAGGAGCAGCTCTGTGTGGCTATTTTTATCTTTGTTGATAACAGCAAAATCAGCTTTTTTCCTTGAAAGCTAACCCTTTTGGGGCTTCATAACTAGAATAAAATGCTGTTGAGTGATTTTAAGTATGCACTTAAATGTAGATTTTTTTTTTCTAGGACAAATTTCATTTTCTCATTCAGGCAGGGGTGCAAAATGAACTGTTACAGAAATTTAGTTTTTTAAGAATGCCTAAAGGATGTAAATATATAATGCCCTCATAATTTTAATAGGAAATCTCAAAGACAGTCAATCATCTTGAGTAGGAAAAAAAAAAGCAGGGATACACCTACTTCAAAACCTCTTGTCCTGTGCCTCATCAGAACTACTTTGATATGAAAGGGTTTTGGTTTTTATCATCTGTTCAAGTAAAGAAAGTTGTGTTGCTCACAGGAACCAATTCCATGCAGACAACGGGAAATCTTACGATGTTTTCAGTCAGCGCGGATTAGGTCTGCAGGAGCTGAAGATTAGCTAATAATTTTTACAATTGCAATCCTTATAAATTTAAATTTTCAGATTGATCAATCAGTGCAGTTGGAATCAAAGACAAAAATAAAAATAAAATAACTCTCAGGATCTGAGTAAAACAGTCCAATGTTACAATCAAATAGAATTTAAGAAGATGAAGGATTAATTTAAAAATATTAAAATATTGGACTGTGTTTAAACCCGGTGTTTTAGCACAGTTCTTTCATGAAGGCTTCCTAAGGGTTTCTTCATTTAAGAGTAATTGCCAACCAAAATGGTTTTAGCCTTTTCCAGTCAAAAACAAATAACGCAGAGTATGCTGTTTAGCCAGATAAAGCATAACCAAGAGAACATTAGTATGAAATAATTCTCCTTTTTAAAAAAAAAACAACCCTTCAGATAGGATTTTGGCCCTAATCCTGTCCTCATTAAAACTGGTGACACATATCTCATTGGTTTTAATAGAAAAAAGACTGACATATTTACGACATTCTGGTAATATTGGACGAGAAAGTAATCTCCCTAGAATCTCTCTGGCTGATAAAAAGGAAGACACATGCACAGAGATTGTCTTACGGTGCTCAAAAAAATTACTGGTTCTCAGTGGGAAAAAAAAAAATAAAATCCAACATGCTTGGCATGGGCTGGGAGCCCAGTACTACCCCTGCAGTGAAACCAGGACCCAGAGGAGGTGAGAGATCTTGGGGATCTTTTTATCTTAGTGAGCTCGAACCAACAGCCCAGTAACAATTAGAGCTTCATAATCGAAGAGGGGGTGACAGGGTGGTGTCTGTGATGTCCAACAGTTGAAAACTTCCTGATTTTTAACTCTTCTGCCAAAGTCTCTTAAAACATGGCAAGAGGGCTAAAAACCAAGCCAGAAGGACGTAGGCCAAAGGTTCTGTCTGACAACTACGTTCATTGCCTGATGAATAGGGATTAAGGCAAGTTCCCAGTGGAGGAACTGGGAATGGGAGCTTCCTCCTTTGGAGGAGCACTGGTGGGGGGCTGCGAGCACAGCTGAGCCCTTTGCTAACCTGACCCGGGACAGAGGTGTCTGGCTGCTCTGTTTCCAGTTTCTCAGATGGAAATTTTGGGTTGGATTTAACAATCCGTCAATGAAACCTCTGGGTTTGCGGGGGAAAGCTGGGTCACATCTGGCTAGTGCCGACCGTGGGCAA
Organism: Pterocles orientalis; assembly: GCA_011057875.1. Classification (NCBI taxonomy): domain Eukaryota; kingdom Metazoa; phylum Chordata; class Aves; order Pterocliformes; family Pteroclidae; genus Pterocles; species Pterocles orientalis. The sequence goes on along the minus strand of WKFP01014368.1, from coordinate 1,088,812 downwards.
ACTGAGTGACACCCACCAGGGCATGCCCTTTGCCTCCCACGACACCCAATGGCTGCTGAAACAAATTGGATAATCTTGAACTTTATAAATAAAGCAAATGCAAGGAGGAAGAAAGGAAACAGACCAGTGGCTTTTGGTTTTGCCTTGGACCATGGGCGATCTTAGCAAAACCCATATTGACACATGTAAGTGGGATGTCACATACAGACGTGTTTTTGAAACTATTTCTTGTGAAGAGTAAGCAAGTGCATTAATATCACGTTTAAGGTTAGTTTACATTCGAACTGTGCCTTTAGGAGAAGGAAACTTGTTTCCCACTCTGTTTTAGAGTGTTGATGAGTTATTGCTTCAGTACAGACAAGAGAAAATCCCCTATAGTTTTGGACTAAGTTGGAGATACTCTTAAACTCTGCCTTTATTATACAGCTGAACTTGTGAAAATATTTCAGCTTGACCACTTCTCCATGAAAATGACAGCGTGTAAATCTACACTTGTAGTGAAAGGGGAGAATGTTATAAATGAGCTCTGGCAATGTGGCTTGAAAATTGAAATGTCCAGACATGAGTCTGTACATGTTGTTTAATCCCCCAGTTTATAGCATTAGTCTTAGCTGGTAATAAAAAAGTTGTCTAATATCCTTCTTGACTGATCAAGTCCTTGTGGTAAAGTACATAGATATGAGGTTATGCACAAGAACTTCTCAGAATCATCATAAATCAAAACCACTGAAATTTCTTAGGAAGTAGGTAACATGAGCTTTTTTACTACCACACTTAATTCTGGTTATGTTTAATTCAGAAGCTCTACATGCCCAGAACAGGTTTAATAAAAGATGCTGATCTTTGTGATCATCTGAAAGAAGTAATTTTATTTTTATTGTGGATAGGCAACCTAGTGGAACAAATAGAAAAATAAATGGAAGGAGTGAGGTTGACAAAGAAGCTGTAGAACCACATGTAAGAGTTTATTTTAATTCTTTAGCTGAAATAAGTGTAATTCTAAAAGCCCAATGAGTTGTTTGGCAGAGCTGGATGAGGTGATATAGTCAACTTAGAAAGTACAGCTTTTATAAATCTGCTGCTAACAAAGCTCTAAAAAAACTAAACTGGAGATTTGCTTTGAAATGAAAACAACCTTCTTTTAATGATACATTTTATTTTTTTACCTTGATTTTTTTCAATGTTAGTAGACATTGGAATATATTTTTTGCTGTTATCTTGGTACCTTCTGGATTATATTCACAGACATGGGATATGTCATTGCACGTAGGAAGCTGTTAGCGTGAGCCACCCGTATCAGAGTTGACAGTGACTCCCTGAAGCCTATTAATCCACTTTGATAACCACTGCTGTCCCAGTCACTCCTCTTAGATCAAATTAAACTGGCCCAGGGTGCCCAGAGAAGCTGTGGATGCCCCATCCCTGGAGGGCTTCAAGGCCAGGCTGGATGAGGCTTTGGGCAACCTGGGCTAGTGGAGGGTGTCCCTGCCCATGGGACTAGATGATCTTTAAGGTCCTTTCCAACCCAAACCATTCTGTGATTCCATCATATTTGATTCTCCTGTAATGAGTATATAAAGTTTGCTCATAGTTCTACTGCAGGAATAATGGTTAACAAACAAAAATTCTGCCTTGTTTGTCCTAAGATACAACCAAATTTGTGAAGAATTGTGATCTCCTCCAGGTCATCTCATTTTCTCTTAATCTGTCTAAAATTTCTTAGTCCTATGACAGAAATTTTGTGTCTATGCAGGGAAAAGAGAGAAAAGGGCAAAAAAATGCTGGTGTTTAGAACTGCCCAATATTTTCTTGCTTCTGCTGCTGTCCAGACAATACTGCTGTGTGCTCAAGAAATTAATAAAGTCCTAAGGCTGAAGGAAAATAAATTTTCTACAGCAAACTAAGAAAAAAAAATCTATCCATTTATCTGCATATTAGTCTATCTTGCCTCTTCTGCCATCACGTATGATGTATAACTTGAGTTTGCTAACGGTGATGTATGAAATGCCTGGAGAGTTGGTGCAGCCCAGGCAGCAGAGGGGAGCAGGTTCTGTCCTCTGAGTGCCAGCAGGGGCCCCTCTGTCTGCTTGCGGCAGGGTCTGCGAAGCCCCTGTGTCCACATCAACTTGTCATGAGCATTGCCAGGGGGGTCTAAATCAACGGTGGGGCTGAGATGGATATGGAAGGGCAAATACCTTGGTCTGGGGAGGCTGGTGTACGAGACAGAGATGCAGAAAGTCAGACCTTCAGGACAGGTTGTGGGCAGTGAAGATAGTGTCTCAAGGGCTGGCATGTGAGCTTGGAAAGCGGTGCAGAGCTGGGGGCTGTGGAGACTCAAGGAGCACTTTGTGGCTCAAAGAGCAAGCTCTGAGCGAGTTAGTTCCGTATATTGAGGATGCTGGTAGGGTTGGCCTGGGGGAGGTGCCAGCTTAAGTGGCAAACTTCATTTAACAGCGATCTCATATCCATGGAGATAGCTTGCGCCCATTCTCACAACCCACCCCTTCCCATGGGTTTCCACCTGGAGATCGTGCTTTGCCTGCACAGCTCAAGGCCCAGCAGAAGTGCCTGCCATGCTGCTAGGAGCCTCAAATAGGAACAATTATTTTATATGGACATCTTAAAACAATAGAAGGTTTTCAGGTTTAATAATTAAATGCAGCTGCCTTGGTCATGCAAGGAAGGAGTGGAGATGACTTGCCATCAACATGGATTCTCAGTATATTAGCAGTTCTAACCATGGACACAGTGACTTCTGCAGCAAGAGACCAAAAAAGTCATGGCTTCCTATTCATACAGAACATTCCTGTAATTAACATGAGAAGGTACGTGTGTTCAGAGAATGCATAGAAATATAATTTTGAAATGTTTCTCCCAGAAAATCCCCATGGAAAGAGTGAATATTAAATGCTTTCAGCTATCCATCTCAGGACAGTCAGTCTTCATTAACTTACAGAGACCTTGGGCTTCATACTGGTTGGTAGTCGTTTGATGTTTGTGTGTGTAACCAGAGTCTTGAGAAACCTTGACTTGAGTATTAAGATGGAAGAGAGAGAGGTCTGTGTGTTTGCTAAGACATTCATTCTGAACGGCATTTCTGTGTCTCTGATATCCTTCCTCCACTGCGACGGTGACTGAGCTCTGACCCAACAGAACTCTCTTAGTGGGTCTTAGATCAAGCACTCCAGAAGGGAAAATAAAAACCTAAATACGTGTATTTTAGTTAATTTTATTTATTCTGTCCATGTCATTTTTTCTAAGAAATATTTTTGTCCAGATACAGCTTTTCTCTGCTGGCTGAACGTGCTTTTCAGTGTTTTTGTATTCTGCATACACAGGTATTACGTGTTACATACGTCTATAGAATATTTACATACATATATTTCTGCATCATTATTGATAACCTCTATTTCACAGTCATGTAAAGATGGTTTCCCAAATTTTCTTATTTTGTTTGTAGAGCTTTTTGAAGAAAATGGCACCAATCCTCTCGCTGTCTGCAAATTTACCATCTGATTTTGATATTCTTCTATCGACAACACAACTGATTACTTGCCTCCAGTCACCTGGATGTGATGGAAGTCTCCCAAATGCCACCATCTTCAAACTCTATGAATAAGTTTGCAACACTAAGTCATAGTTTTTTCTTCTGCTTTAGTGGACACATTTGAATGTGTGAGTATTTTAGAGATTTCAGAAATTCAGAAGCTGAGTTCAGGATTCACAACTTTAAAGCGAATGGTGTCACTGTGTACCACGGTTCTGAGTCTGACTCTTCTAAGGCTGAGAGGTACCAAGGAGATACATGATGAAATGTGCTGGTGATATACAGACAATGTTCTGGATTTTGCAATTCTTTGCTTTTGTATTTGATGCTTTTCCAGAAAGCCATATCACCCAGACGTTTTGTAAATTTGAGAATCTCAGTTTTAATTTGCAAAAAGAGTAGCTCCATGATTTTGTCGAAAACTCTGAAAGCGTGACCTAAGTGCTGTCCAGAGCTTCAAAACAATAAAAAGCAAATTTACAAGATCTCAAGCTGTGGGGTTAACTTGTCTATTGAAGTTTAGAGACGTGGTTAATTATATTTCAATGCAGCTTGGGTTGGCAGTACTAGAGGTGGACTGAGGCACGCCGAGCGCAGAGTTCTTACCCAGTTTTAGTTCAATACGTGTGGTTTTCAGACGGCTGCAAATGCCTTATAAAACATGATATATAAAGTTTACAAAGTGAAAAATAAATAAGATGTTCCGAGAATGTGAATAGTTTGCTTTCCAGAAATTTAAAATTGAGGTTGTTGGTAAGAGGGTGACAGAGGTTCCGTTAGTGTTTGAGAAAATGATATTTTTCTATTTAATAGATCAGCATTTTTCTTTCATTTACAATGTAACGATGGGGCACTGAGAGGTCAAAAAACATACATGATAAGAAAAGTACTTTTTTTGGCTGATAATGCACTGAATTGACAGGGCAGACAATTTTTCCTGCCGCTTCATTGCAGTAATTAATTTTCCTTGGTGATTAAAAAAATGTAACTTTCTATTTCAGTGGTACTGAAGATGACTCTAGTCTAACAGACGGAGCGTCAGGAGTAAATAGCTTTGGCCGGTGGGGAAAATACATCACTCGCAAAGAATTCTAAGCAGAGGTGTTGATAAATGTGTCACCATTTGGCCTTCTGTCCAACACCTGTCCAGAGATTAAGTAGAATGTGGTTTGTACTTTGTCACTTACACTACAGATGAGTTTGGCCTTCGAGTGTAACTCAATAACCTTAAAATACACAGGAGATAAACACGAAATACCAGGCTATCAACAATTTTATTCTTAAATGGATTATGAGATGACAGGATGCCAATATGATAATCAAGCCATCACTAAGGCGGGTTATTTTATTTCCAAAGTAACAACTGGATGTAATTAGAAGCTGTGGTTCTCTCTTCTGTCGTGTCTAGTCAATTTTTAGGTCTGGGTTGAGTAATAGTGCTTCTCACACCTCATCTCCTAGGTAGCTATTAGAAGTATGCCACTTTCGATTGCCAGATGTTCCTGTCATCAGCCTGACCCTGCAAAAAAACTTTAAACCAAAAGATGTCTCTTGTGATTTCTTCCTTTTCCTGTACAGTAGAAATGAAAGGGAGTGATGAGTGGTTTATGAGCCGGAACATATGAGGACTGTCGATTTCTGACTACCACTGTCGTTTGAAATTTGCAGCCTGTCCTGGAGTTGCTTGGTGTGTCTTTCTCAAAACGACGCGTGGATAAGTCTGAATTCTGCTCCACCTTGGGCTCTGTAGGAATATTCGTTTACGTTATCCCCCTCTCCCTCTTTCTCTCTCTACGATCTGCTCTCCTTTCGGATGTGGGCGACTGCCGTGCACATATACATGTTTGTATGTAGGCACAAAGGTGTGTTTCTGTTTACAAACAGCGTGTCTTGGTCCTTTTAGGTCCGCAGAAAGCCTGCCTTTAGCTATGATGTGTGTTCGGCCACATCTCACCTGCAATGTTCTCATTGTTCCATATAAATCAAAATATTCATTGGGAATGTTCTGGTTCCACTTTACAGGGATGTGTGCAGCAAGCAGACACATTGCATTGCTTCCTGGGGGAGTTCTGTGATGGTGTTAGGAGTTTTGCGCCTCTTTCTTGTCTAGCGCTGGATAAACTGGCAGCTTTGGTTCCCTCTGGCAGGTCAGTTCTGCTTGGTCCTTTCTCCGGATCACAGCTCCCAGGCTGGGGCAGCTGCTGCACTCTACATGGAAGTGATGGAGCTCCAGCAGCTGAACATCTGCTCTCAGGTGTTTTAGACAATAGCTGTAAAAAATAACATTGATTGCTCAGAAACAGAAAATAGGTCTGAAAAAATATTCAGAAAAAAAAAGGAGTTTTAAAGAATGACTTAATTTGTGCTGTAAATACAGGATTTTGGAGTCTAGTTGTAAGAAGTCAGCTTATCTCGTGGAGTAGCATAGACCAGGACTGGACATTGCCCAGAAATTTGGCTAACCTCCATAACTGTCAGAAATCTGTGATGTTTTTAGAGGAAGTTTCAAGAAAACAGATATTGCCTGTGCTTAGTTACATAGCTGCACTCATGGATAAGAGCTTTAATGCACACACGTACAGACATTTCCGTTTGGGAAGATTTCAGTGATAGAAAAAGCACTTCAGCTGAAATGTGGTACAGATCTTTAGACATAAACATTTTACAGGCTATCATAGACACACTGGATGCTGGAACAGAACTTCTGTGTGATGTGGATCTTAATATGGACATGATAATCAAAAGGTACATGCAGTGCTCAAATATATCAATTAATTTTTTATTCTTATTTTCTGATACATCAACAAATAATGAAAATGTTTGTAATTCAGCACGTGACTTAGAAGAAGTTGCTTCAAAAGGTGACATGTTCTAGTAACCTCAGGACTCAATGGGCGGTTTTCTGTGTTCTTAATTCTAAAATTAAGTACTACAAGGTAAAGGGATGTTTTGCATAGCAATTTTACTGCAGCATGCAGGTATGTGCCTTGTTTAGACCTGTAGGTACAAAGTCACGTAAAACTGTTCCCTTTCTGGAAGAACAAAGCAACCTTAGGAACTGTGGTTTTAGGTTGAAAACAGTGTTGCTTGTGCTAGAAATGAAAATGAGAAGAAAAGGCGGTAGGCTTGCTGCTGGAGTGCTTGTAGGGGATGGAGCCCAGGACGTCTGGCTAGATCCATCACCCCCCCTCTGCACCCAGGCTTCAGACAGGGTTAATACTGGTGACGTTTGCACAGAGTCACAGCTTTGGGTGACGTTCCTGTCGCTAAGGATATGTAAAAAAAATAGACACACAGACGTACAGACAAGCTCTGAGTGCCTTTTCTGCCCTTGAGGAGTTAGAGGTCAAACACAGCAGGTATGTGCAGCTGCTATAAGAACAAAGGGACGTTTTACATCCTGGCGCTGCGCGTTGTGCCAGTGGCCGTGATTCGTTGCATGCTCAAAGTCTTGAATGATTCTCAGACTGACAGCTTGAAAAGTTCCTTTTAAAAGTCTGGAGCTGGCATCACCATCGAACATAAACGTTTCCAAAATACTTACATGTCAATGTCAGTGCCTGAGAAATGAACGCATCATTTATCATCTCCCTGGGAGAGGTTCTGTGCTTGTGTGAGAGCATCCTGCTTTCCCTCTTTAGACCAGAGCAAACAGGGATCTCTTGGTTTTTGTAGCAGTGGGCAGAGTGACTTTTGAGGGTGTTGAGATGGGGCAGTGGTGAGATGCAGGGAATTAACACCTCGTGGAGCACGGCGGACGTGAGGGAGATTTTGGGCTGTGTAAGAGGCAGCAGATATTCTGTTGCATTTTGGTTTTTATTCTTTTTTCACTGTCATATTTATTTACTATCTGATTACTACCTTCAGGACACCTAGCACATTATGTGCAAACAAGAGCATGTGGGGTTTTTTAGGAAATGGATAAAAAAGAGACCTCCATGAAACCTGAAAAGCAGACAGTCGGCTCTCCTGGCGTACGCAGACCTTTTCCTCAGATAAAGACACTTCTTCCCAGTATGTAAATCTTCAGTACAAACCTGGCTTCAGATTTGCTAAATTCCTACCATCAGCTGACATATTACTTTTCCTTTTGTAGTGGCTACGGCCAGATTCACAACTTTTTTTTTTTTTTTTTTTTT
>WKFP01014368.1:1031981-1051506 GCA_011057875.1 Pterocles orientalis | reverse complement strand
CCCTCTGAAAACTAGCACCTTCCAAAACCAGCTGCTTGTAAAAGTGAGGGAAAGCACAGAACCTGATCGGTCCTGACACATGTTTAGTGGTAGAGATGTTGTCAGGAAGTGATTTAGTGGGAAATATAGAGTTTGGCTATATAGCAATTGGCTATTGGGAAATGTAGGAATAGCCATCAAGACAAAAAAAAAATTATCTTTTTCATCAGCCCAAAATTTGTTTCAGTGTCATATGTCACTTTTAACTGTTGTAGTTAATGTGAACCGACTGCTGGAATAAATTTTCTTTAAGAATTCTCCATTTCTCAAGTTTCTTTTACCAGCTCTAGTTATGTAGCTGACTTTGAGGGTGTGGACAGTGGGACGTTTAAGAGCGAACTTGTGGGAATAGCAGAAGTGTAGAACGATTGTGCTGTAAATACTGCTCGAACTGCAAAGGCTGAGAAAACCAAAAGAGCAATACAGCTTTTATGGAAATCAAGCAAAGAATTAAAGAACGCACTGAGAAGGAAACACCCTAGGAAAGATTGTTAAGGGATGATATTGTTGACAAAGCATCAAGCCAAACAATATTTGTCCAAAGCTGATAAGGAAAGAGGGGTTAGAAATTGGAGAAGCTTGAGCAGATATTTTCATGTTGCCTGGTACAAGCAAGATCTCCAAGGACTGAGGCGTGGTTAGCATAACCCCATTATTAAAAAAGTGGTCTAGGGATTTACTTAGATATTATATATCAATGCATTTAGCCTCATATGGGACAAAAGTGTTTCATGAGATCAAATAAAGATACCCTTGGAAAAATCGACAGCCTGAGAACAGCCACATGTTCTCAGGAAGTGGAGATCATGCTTCAGCTGGTTGGAATTCCTGGTGGATATTATTACTGCAGAGGTACGGGGTGATTTGCTAGAGTAGCAAAGAAAAAACACAGAATTTACACTATGGTTATTCAGACATTTTGACTTTATAAACATCCTAGAAATTGAAACTGATGTGGATGAATGTTCTTTGCTTCAAGGGTGAGCAAAACCTCTTCATGAAATTAAAGGTGTTTCTTAAGATCTTTTGGCTTAAGATTTTTAAGCCATTATGAGACTTAAACTTTGTGTTTAGGATTCCTAGGATCTTGTAAGATTGGCCAAAATGAAAAAAAAAAAAGCATTTGTGAATACTCCTCTTTCTGCACTATTAAGACCAAGAGAGGTGCAAAAGAGACAGGAGGCAAAAAAGCGCTTTAAAAGATTTCAGAGTTTCTCTGGACTGGATTCTGCCACCTGAAAGAGCCATCAGAACAGCAGAGGGTTGGAATCATTCACTGGGGCAAATGGAGCTTTGGTTTGGTTTGCTTAGTTTGTGAACACAGTGTTTAATGCAAGCTTAGCAGTGCTTAGCAATGCTCTTGTGTAAGTGTATTTAAGGCTGGAATCACCCCAAGATTCATGGTTTTGTCTCCTTGGTGCACCAAACCGCAGCTGACCTACTGGGATCAATTTATTTCTTCTTTGCTGCCAGTGGTGAAATACGTTCAGGTGACTTTGCTTGGAAAAACGGGACGTTAAATGAGCACACAGAGAGGAGGCAGCTTCAGTGAATATTGAATTTTGGATCCAAGAGCTTCTTCAGGAATAGTAAACTTTGCAACTCGGAAGACCGTTGAGGTTTCATTATCACCACAAAATTTCCCAGGTTGCATGGATTAGACCAAAGAGTTAGCACAACGAACAACTGTCAAACGAAAGCTTTCCAGCAGATCTTAAGGAAAGAGCTTTAACCATCAAATCAGATTAAGTTATTTTATTAGTGACATGGGATCACAATAAGTCAAAGTAAGAGTTGGATTCTTAAAATAAATATATCCCAAGTTATTCTATAAAGTTCAAGAACTCTATGTAGGGAAAACACTAAAGATTATCACTCTAGGAGTGACAATACACACAATGGGAAGATTTTAACCTGTCCATTCTAAATAATTTAGGTTTTGAAATTACAAAAATACAAAAAGGCAACCTACAGAAAGTGATTGCCTCTTCAATGTTTATCTTAAACTCACAATGAAGCCTTTACTCATGACTGAAAATTAAGGTTGCTGTTCTCACTCAAAGAAAATGGGACAAGAGACCATGAAATCTCTGTTGCCTTTACATATATATACTTATATAAATAGTAAAAAAACCCAAATGTGTTGTAACATACAAGAGAAGTGAAGATGTAAGAAGAGGAACATTTTTGTCGTCTTCTCCGACTGCTGCCAAGAGACCATCAGAATTAATCCCATCTCTGTCTCCCAGATTTTTCAGGTTTCTTTGAGTGAGATCTCCCACACATCCTTTGTCAAACGGCTGCTCTTCTTACTGGGGAAAACATGGGACTGTGAGAGGTGAGGGACATTTCTGCTCTCTCCTTGATGGTTCAGACTAGGTCCGGGGTGTGCCAGTAGTGGTGAATAGGAGCAGCACTCGTCCAAAGGGTTTGGTGAAGGTTTCGGATGAACATGGCAGCTGCTGTGGAAATTTTCCTACTCAGCATTGGGCTTAATCTTAGTCGTTGGGAAATCTCACTGGGGAACCCTGGGTCTCAAGAAGCCACAAAATCTAAGGGGTACACTCCTATGTTCAATAGCTATTTTGCAAAGTTTTTAGAGTTCAAATTGTGACTAATGATTCTTACTTTCAACGGAGTCACTGAAATGTTCCCCAGATTTTCAGTGTAGCACTAGACTTGTTTTCTTGGCCTTGGATATATTGAAACAGTTAAGCTTGTTAAAAGTAGATGCTAGTCCAGATGGAATTGAAACCAGATTTCAGAGGCAAGGAGTCCAAAGTAACAAATTATTGACACATTTCATTACTTCCACTGTAGTCTAAAATATTGGACAAATAAGCAATATAAATTCACAGCTTAGACAGCTTTTGGAACAAAGGGAGGCTGGAATTCTTCATGGTCAAACACGATATCTAATCACTCGAGCAACACTGCTTTGCTTAAAACTGCAGATGTCATTTTTTGGATTAGATTTTATATTTGGGTTTTTTTTTGATGAGCAAAATTTGGATGATTTCTTTTGTTATATGAATTAGCCTGTGTTACAGTCTGACATTTATTGTTGTGGGATGGAAATCTGCAGAAAACTTGGCTTAGGTCGTACTGCTCTAATGGCTTAATTGTTATTTAGAACAGAAAATGACAATGTCGACAGATCAAAGTCTTCCCGAAACTAAAATAAATTCCTTGGATACCCCAGAGATTTGTATCCACATTGGATCGTATTATCTACAATTCTTTCAATAATTATTTTATGTCTGTCTATAAACACAGAGCAGATGCAGATTCCCCCTTCTCTTAACACCCTTGTGGATCCAGAATCAGGAGAGTCTGGCTTAGCGAGCAGTCCGTTTACATAAATCTCTGTGTCCAGCAGATTTCATACTGCTCTGATAACCCAGCCCAGAGCTGGCCTTATGTGTGACCAAAAAGTGATGGGAAATTCAGTGCATTGCCTAAACAACACACAACACCAAAACGTTGTTTTGTGGAGTGGGTCTCTCTTTTTTTTTTTTTCATTGAAGGAAAGGGCAGACCTTCAGGAGGCCATGGTGAGACTTGTACGTTCCCTAATAATGACAGATTTCATCTTGGTTGAAGGTGTGTTTGAATCAGGCCAGAGGCAAAAGCCAAAGGTGGCATACAGCAAGAAAGACCTCGCGTCATCTGGATGTGGAAGAGGATTCCTGCTGCTTTTCTTTCGTAGCTGGAATCTCAAGAGCTTCAGGATGGCGAGTAGGAAGCTGACTGCACCTTTTTGGGTTGTACACACTTTAATGGTTTGTTAGTTGTGTTATTTTTGGAGGGGCTTGAGGAAAAGAGTGTTTTTCCTTTGGATGTTACTGAAAAAGATGCGCAACAAAATACTCAATTTTTCCATGAAATTCTGTACAAGGTACTTGGTCACATAAGGAATACTTCCTCTGCTCAGTTTATGACTTCTGGCTTTGTGCAGTTATGATTCTGGTTGGGTTTGGTCAGTTGATAGGCTTGAATTACAGAGGCACATATACTTTCGGACACTTAATTATGCCTTTACATTACCTAAAACACAGAAGGAAGAGGCAGGAAATGCATTTTTCCCCACTTTTTTTTCAGAAACCCAATAATTAATGTTTCTTATTTATATTTAATTGTTGATTTCCTTAGTGGAATTTGGGGGTAGAAAGGGAGGAGCCAATAAAAAAGCAGAATTCTCCCACCATAATGCCAAGAAATGCAGACCTTTCACTGGAAACCCAAACACTTCATTCCGAGGCTTTCAGTGAGACCACAAATATTTCTAAAAAGAAATCCCCTTGCCCTGAATGTTTTTGTCTAATAGCAAATCTGTGAAAATCCTTGTTTTGTAGAAATAACCCACGATGTTTTTGGTGTTCAGTTGTAGTGGAAGAATTTTCTATTGCAGTTTTTTTAAAGCATCTTGGTTAATCACATCATTCACCTTTTTTAGGCTTGGAAACCTTACAAACCAAATCTAGAATAAGTGTCAAATACATCAGTCCTTTATAAGGTAATGTATTTTGTGATATTGTAGACATTTTATATATGTTTGGCCAAGCCCTATGAAGTATGAAAATATAAATTTAACCAAAAGAAATACTTTGGAGACAGCTCGTCGATGTAGGCTGTTAACGTTTCAGGTGTTAACATCAACCAAACTCTTTATCTACTATAAAAAGGAATAAAGGATAGGAAGGAATACTTTTCAAAATTTGGTACAAAACTACATATCAGCATAAAACATATGAAACATACAACATATAAAACATAAACCATTTTTTCTCTAGATAATAAGCTGCCCAGAAAAAAACAGGTCAGTAAGACAATGTAGCCTGACACAATGGAAGAGAATGATGCTTATATGAGTTCTGACACTCAGGAGTTAGAGAAAGCTTGTTGCTATTGTTTAATTTTATCATATTTGAAAGGAAAAAATTTTTGAAGAGTTGGGACAAAAAGTAAGGTTATTCGGGTAAGGGATGAAGCAGTTAAGAAATAAATGCAATTAAAATTACTTTGCACCATCTCCTAGGAGTTTGTATATACTGCCACATCTATTTTCTGTACACAGAGCCATGCATGGGAAATGTGTTTGCATGTAGGAGACCGCTGCCCCAATATGGGATCACTTACTGTCGGCCACCCACAATAACGGTACATTGGAGTAACCTCCCCGCCAGCAATGATTCAGTTAACCTTTGATTAAACACAGGAATTCAAACTATGGAGAGGTCTGCAACCTGACACAGTCCTTTGACACCTCAGCCTCTGTTGTTAAAGATAATCCTGCGTTAGGTACTGATTTCTGAAAACAGAATTAAACTACCTTGGGTTTTGATCTTAACCCTTCCATATTACGAACGCAACCCTGCTGTGTCGGGTCGGGCAACTTCCTGAATTGCTGCTTCTCCTTTCAAGTCTGTGTGTCTGCCAAGGAGCTTTGGGGGGAACACAGGGGCCAGCGAACACAAACTGGGCAACTCCACCACCAGCAAACGAGGGGACTGTTGGGGTTGTGGTGATTGGTGGACCAAAAAAACCTCCCAGAACTTCAAAGTTTGGTCATGCCCCATCCTTTCTTTGCTTTTCACACCTCATGTGGAGTGAGACATTGAATCAGTAGGACAGACAAGGTTTGTTGGGTTTTTCATTTGGCTGTTTTTTTGTTTGTTTGTTTTTCTTTTCCTTGTCTCAGCATCACCAACGCCACGTTGTTATTTTAACTTCAACATTGAGGAGATTCCTCCACCTCTTGCTGTGGTTTCTGGTAGGTAGGACCTCCCTGTGATGAAGTCCCTGGGATGCTCTGAAAGGTCCACACTCTCGGATATGCTTTTACTCCATTTTAACTACTACTTTTTTTTCCCCTCTTCCTCAACTCTGTTTATCTAGGTTAGTAAGAATACCTCACTGAGAATCTCCTGGTACTTCCTCAACCTGCTGTTCCTTTCCTTTGTGCTTTGCATTAACCGCTGGCAAACAGTGACACGGTTTCCGTTTGAGGTGGTTATATTTCACCTGGATATAAAAAATAAAATAGAGAAGACAAAGGAGCACAACTCAGCAGCAGATTTCCGCTGGAAATTAATGCGTGGGGATCCAAAGTTCATTGCCTAGGAAATACGGGAAAGCCTTTGGACTTACCGTTTTTGAGAAATTGCCCATCAGTCTCTTGGGTAGGTCATGCACTGCAGCTGAGCTGGAATGAGCAGGATCCCAGCTGAGAACAGCCCTGGCACTGACTGTCCTGCAGAGACAACTCTTACTCACCAGCAACATTGCTGAGGAGGAGGACATCACCCCACAAGGGGACTAATCTTGGAAGCATGAAAATAGTCTAGTCTGAGTGAAGAAAACTATGGCCAACAGCAGAAAGCTTCTCTTGAAACTAGACATGAATGCTGACCAGGCTGCTCAGAGTACCGTGCCCTCCCCAGCCTTCTCCAAGCCACCCTCATGCCCTTGGCTGCCGGAGTGCCTGCCAGTCTTTCCAAGCCATCGGCAAACAGTCGCATGACTGGCAGAGAAAAACATTTATTTTTTCTTTTTTCCCCAGTCATCAGTCTCCCTTGTCAGCCTGTAGTCCCTTGGGATGTTCCTGTCCCCAGGTACCCACAGCAAACCGAAGGGCAAAAAAGGGAAAGAGGAGGCTTTATGCTGGTTTTTTTCAGCTCCATGATGTATGGGCATGGAGCTCATGAGGGACAGCTGGGTCCTTGAACGTCTTTGAGTGGCACCTACTTTGTCCCAAGGGACTGTAGTGCAGCTGCAATTTCCAAAAATTAAAGCCCACCTTGCACATCTCTCTCTCTAGCTAAATTTCTGGTTCCTCTTCACAGATGTCATATAAAGGAACAGTCAAAACTTTTGAAACTATTCGTTACAACGAGTCTGTTGAAAGTTTCAAGGGTATGGAGCTGTTTTAGGGTCATGCCCATATTAACATTTTTAAAGCACTTCCACCACACTTTCTAGGAGAAAAAAAAAAATACAATCTAATGTAAACAAGGAAAGACAGCGAGGGTTGAAAAGAGTCCCTTAGGGATGCGACCTCTGCAGAAGGAGGAAGGTGAAATCTTACCCTTGCCAGGGAGGCTCATTTCACAGCACTGAAGAAGACGTTGCATTTTGGCAGGGTCCCTCCGGCTGGGCATCAGTGCTGTTTATTGTGCAACCGTTGTTTCTGATAACGATGTGCAGAGCACTAACTGGAGATAAATTGGGATGCACAGAGTAACCTGATATTTCCTGCTGGAATACCAAGTTTGTCCCTTCCATGACACTGACCTCATAGTTCACCTCCCGAGCACTAAAAGATTTCTCTTACAAATTAGATCTGTTTGATAATCCACTCAGTGGTTTAACACACTTAGTCCAGTGCTGCTCGTGTTCCTTCCTGGACAGCGGTTTAACGTGGTGGTTTGCAGATGCCAGCAGGACAGTGAGAGACGTGCACGCACAAATGGAGTTTCTCTGTGTTCCCATTGGTGATGCAGGAACCTGGTGGACTCCAAAAACCGTTATTTTCCCTCCCTTGCTATTTTGTGTAAAAGCCTCATTGAATATTGTTTTTGACAAAGAGGATACAGAAAGAAATAGAATCATAGAATCATAGAATCATAGAATGATTAGGGTTGGAAGGGACCTTAAAGATCATCAAGTTCCAACCCCCCTGCCATTGGCAGGGACACCCTCAACTAGACCAGCTTGCCCAAAGCCTCATCCAGCCTGGCCTTGAACACCTCCAGGGATGGGGCATCCACAACTAGCCTTTCCTGACTTCATTTTTGTGGAGAAAGGAGAATGTTTTGGTTTGTTTTGGTTTGATTTAATTTACATTGTGTTCCAGATTAAAGGCCTCGGGTCCATGATCCATTTTGATAGACATTGAGCCCACCCCAAAGTTCTAGGAGGTGAGGATGTCAAGAGACACAACGGTAAAACCTGCAGAAAGGTGGAGAATTCAGTCCCCATTGAAGCAGCTTGGTTGCCCTCGCAATCACAAAGGTTAACACTTTAAAAGACTTTATACTGACTTTGTTGTCTAGCTTCCCTTGCCTTAGGAGGTGTTGAGTTGCTGTGCGTTAAGACATTCCTTTTCTCTGGTCACTAGGTGTGACATGCTCTGAAAGTACCAGTTCCTGGATGTGCTCTTGAAAGGGTAGACAGTTGGAAAATATCCCATTTAGGAAATCTGGGCCTTGGGTGCAAATCTGGGCTCTCCACAACAGCGACACGGAGGATTTTATGGGGCAACAAACTGACAAGTAGAACCACACCTTCAAAACTTTTCAGTGTCTGACTCGTTAGTGGAAATGTCTCACTAGACACAGGCTTGTGAAACAATAATAGTGCTGATTTGGGCCCCTTTAGACATATATTAGCGATCCTGAGAAGGGTTGTCGTGTGGGATGTGGTGCCTGAGCTCGTTCATGGTGAGCGCTTCCTCTAACCTGAAGAAGACGAAGAGGGGGGAAGGACATTAGTCCCGTTTTCACCACAGGACCCATGAGCCCAGGTCACGTGCAGAGCAAAGAACTGAACCGAAGTCCCAGCGCACAGCTGCCACGAGAAACGGCCTTTCAGCCATCAAACCTCCATTCCAAACAGCTTCTTCTGATGGTACATGTGCCTTAAGCCTCTCATAGTCACAGAATCATGAAGGTTGGAAAAGACCTCAAGGATCAAGTCCAACCATCAACCCAACCCCACCTAACTCTCGGTGTTTCTTTACAGACTGAAATCTCCACTGTGTAACAGTGCCAGCTCCTTTCTGCTCTACCATGGGCACCATGTAAACCTGGGTGTGGAGCCAGAGCTCCTGCTGGGCAACCGTGAGCAAAATGGTGTTTGTTCGGTGTGCTTGTGGTCCCTGGGAATTGCTTCTGGGTTTGTCTCATCGGCGTTCATTTCTGTTTGTTCAGAGCTGCTAAATTCACAACTTTGGAAACTCAAAGTGGACAAAAGGGCACGAATAACTGGATTTCTCCAGCTTTCTAAATATTGATTCACTTCTGGTTTCTGTAAGAAAATGACACGGAGTCCTACTAATGTCTGAGGTTATCTGTGGCCTTGTGACCTGTGAATCGTAACCTCAGTGCGACTCTGGTTTGAACACTGGAAAGTGAAAGGTCAGAGAAATGAGATAGCTTATATATGGCAACAGGATTAGCTGCTCTGGAGGTATTAATTTGAACCATCTTATGGCCAATATCACCCAGGTGCACTTAAGAGAAAAAAAGGAGTTATTGAGCTCTTGAAAGTCACAGTGTTTTTTTTTTTTTTTTTATTACTAAATATGATTCCAGAGTAAACAAAGGCACCAAAATGAGCTGATTAGCTGGGGAGCTAAAAATATGAAATTATAAGGATATATTTTCATTTCCCCATGAATTTCTCATGAGTCAAAAGCCCTGTTGCAATGTGGTTCTTGGATCATGTGATAAAACTGGTGTGTGAGAGAGCAATTAAAGACTTTCAGGACAATGCATTATGCATAAGTTGGCTAAATTTAGGTTGGAAGAACAAACCGAATTCTTGCATTTACAACTGCTGAGCCTTTTTCTTGAAAACTGTTTTAATGTCCTCTTTAAAAAAATATACTTTTGTTTCTGTCTTGAAGTATAGCTTTCTTTTCTTTTCTTCTTTCTTGGGCTTCCTGATGTGTGTGCTCCAGTAAATGCAACATGATTTTTCGAATGGTTCTGTGTGATTCCCTTTTCTCCATCACCTATATTTTTTGGAACAATTTTTTACTCTGTAAATATAATTTTCCTTAGGGAAGGTCTACACTGCTATAAAACCAGTGCATTTTTAATCCATTTGGGATAACCTGAAATCAGTGGAGTTCAGAACTTTTAAAACTGAAAGCACAAATATAGACTTAAATTTGACCATCCATGCCATCTTTATTAGTTCCTTTAGTTTCCTTTTTTTAGTTTCATCGTGTCTAGTTGATTCTGGCAATGAATCGATCTTCAGCAAAGAACCATAGGTGGCAGCAGACAGCAGAAACTTCAGAAACAGGGGCTCCTCTGCATCAATATTTTTGTCATACTTAATTGTACTGAACATAGAAGCATTTTTGCTTTTTTACTCTAAGTACTTACATGTGCAAAATGTTAATCCGAAGAGGTTAAAGTCGCCTTATAAATTATTTCCTGCGTGATCCATTGACGGGCAGCGGTACCATTTAATCCATTCTAGATTATATCAAACTGAGGCAGTTTTTCTGATCTGGTCTTTGGGCTGTGGGCCAGTAAACTGCGGCCCAAAAGGAGATTCAGGAGATGCTCGTAGCATGTGAAATTGCACAAGTGGAAAAGAAGCAATGCCAGAGCTGCTGGCTCCTGCCTAAGCCTCTGCTAATCAACCCACAGCCACAGAGATGAGTTCTCTATCATCTCTTCACTTATGTTGTGAAACCCCAAACTCCTCTTGTTTATAAATTTATTTTTACAACACAAAGTCCAACGTATTTAGAGTTGTCTTTTCCCAAAGCCTTGAAAACTCCAAGTGTCCCCAGTGACACCAGACACGTCTCCATCCACGTGTTTAGGGAACCGCCTGCCTCCTCTGCTAAAACTAGCAATGATTTTTTAATCTAATAAACTGAATAAACCAATGGAATAGCCTTTGGCTGATGAGGCTGTACCTCTTAAACACAGTGGCCCGTAGTTGTGACACTGCCTGGCAGTGTGATTCTTGCTCGGCAAGAAGGCAGAGCAGAGACTGGGCATCAGGACCTCTGCGTGAGCACAGGGGGAGAACTGTGCCCGGGTGGCTTGCAGAACAGGCAGTACTAAGTGATGCTCTCAAGACTAAATAATCATCTCTGGGGGATCAAAGGTGAGCTCTAAAGGAGAAGCTTTTAAATTTTTTTTTTTTTAAAAAAAAGGTTTGCTTCAAAAGAAAAAGAGTAAAATAGATATTTAAGAGTTCTGCTCCATTACTCGAAAGAAAACAAACCAGTGGTTGGACAGTGCAGCTGAGTGAGATCAGGTCTGAGATTTGTAGTTTCCTTTTGAGCAGACAATGATTCTAAATGTAAGCATGAGAGGGCTGCAGAGGGATGGAGATCCACATCTTTGAGTGGAAGAATAAGTAACTATTATCCGAAGCTGATTTATTTACTGGTGGATCCTTGTCTCATGCTAAAAGCATGAACTGTTTCTCAGACAGTATGTTGCCAAAAATTCCCCTAAGAAAGGACTGCTTCTGAAGTATTCCTTTAGATTTTACCAGATGACAATGTCTCTCCATTGTATTGTAAATATTAAATAAAAGCAGAAAGTTAAACAGCGACAGTGTTCCTTTTAGACTTTGGAAAATTAATGGGATACTAATTCTCCTCTAATAAATATACTAACGGATTTCTCTGCTTAATTCTTCTTCATTTTCCTCCTTTTCCTGTGCTTCCATCTTTGTCATTTCTCCATATTCTTTTTGTTGGTCTGGCTTCCTTCTTTTGCTGGCCTTTAGCTCAGCTTCCTAATAACTCCCCTGGGGTCCTAGGAGGGCTCCCAGGCTGACCTGGCAGAACACCCGTTGTCTGGTTCTCTTTTTGCTCGGCTGCTAGACGTGGTGCTTGCCCCGGGACTGCGTCCAGGCATCAGCAGGTGGGTGCTGCCAGCTGGTGAAAAGGAGGCACAGGGTGTCTGTTACAGCGAGAGAAAGGTGAGAAACACAACGAGAGAAAGAAAATTCAAGGTAACAGGGGCTGAAGATTCTCCCCACCGAAACACAGGGCTGGTTTCCACGCCTTCAGGTACTTTAACGTATCACTGGGGTTCGGGGTCATATTTACAGCATATCCCCCTTCTTTTATTTTCTTTTATTTTCTTTTATTTTCTTTTATTTTATTTTCTTTTATTTTCTTTTATTTTCTTTTATTTTCTTTTATTTATTTTCTTTTATTTTATTTTCATTTTCTTTAATTGAACTCATTGGTTCAGAAAACTGCATAGACCACTGATAAGGAGATTTTAGCTACTGGAAGAATAAAGGCTCTAATTTCACAAGATTTTGGATGAGCATAGGAGTTATTTCATTATCGGTATTTAAAATTCACACAACATAATGCAGCATTTTCTAAAGAAAATTTTCCATTTTTAAAGGACTTGCTACAGAGCTGTCTTGACATAACCGTGAGCAGCGTGTCGTCTCAAAGATCCGTACCAAACTGCTCCCTGGGCAAAAATGAAAAAGGCACATGGACAAAACCTTCAGAGCGTGCAGAAGCAAAGGAGACGCAGAGATTGCTGCTCAGATGAGCAGGAGCCGGGGAGAAGGGGTTCAGGCAGTCCTGGAGAAGAAAGGAGTTCCTGCACAGTCCGACAGGCGTGGCACGGGAAATACAGAGCTGCTCTGTCTCACCAGTAATCCCTTCCCTTCAGCTGTTCCCTGTCTGTCTGTCTTTTCCATCTCTTCATGACAGTTCTGTATCCCTGTCTTTCCTGCTCTTGCTCTCCTGCCTTCCACACACTACCCCTTAATCCTCCCTTCCTACTGGCATTTGCACTTTTCATTTATTGCATTTTTGGTGCTTTCTAGATTTTTTTTTTTTTTTGGTACTGGGATTACTGTTCCTACAATAAAAGTCATAAATAAAATTTAGGTCATAAAAATTAAAATTTTAGACAAATTTAGAAAATAAAATAAATTGATACAATAAAATTAGATAAAAATAGAAATTTAGAAATTTAGAAAAGGTCACTGTGACAGATGGTGTCAGTCTTTCTTCAGATGTATGGATTTGTGTGTGCGTGCAGACCCCAGGTCAGAGTCAGGCAACACCAGCAGCATCAGCTGCATCCGGGGGTTACTGCATCCTCTCTCCTTGAGCTCTCCGGCTCATACAAAAGAGAGGGTTCTGGCATCACTGCAGCTCTGGCATCACTGCAGCACCGTCTGGCTGTGAATTAATCTTGATCCTACCTCGAGGGTTCAGCTCTCGCTGCGGTTGCTGTTTCAGTTTTGTCATTCCCAAAGGAGAACGGCTGTTGTGCCAGTTCCAAAGGAGGTTTTTTGGAGGCATGGTCCGAGCTGTGGTTTGAGCTGCAGCTCTGCAGAGAAGAAAGTTGTTATTACAGCTGGGGGGGTTTTTAAGGAGCTGCGTCTTGGGAACCTGTTGTGCAGACGGTTATAAATGTAGATGGATTGCTACTTAACAGGCCAGGGCTGGATGCTGGGGCACTTACAACAGTGTGCATTTAAATTACATCTCCAGTCTCAGAAGAGATCAAAAATTAAGGATCTCTATGCTATGGAAAACACATCTATTGATTTGTGAAAATTTTGTGTATTTCTGTTTCATAAATTAAATTTATCTCTGAGGGGTAAATGGTGGAGTTACCATTGATCGCTGACTATTTTTTCAGTATCTTTCAAGGCAAGCAACATTTTGATATAAATCAAATCCAGAAAGACCATTTTTACAGGTTATAACTCTTCAATCCATGCGGCACGTAGAAGTTCAACTCAAGGGGCAAAATGCGCTTTTGTGTAGATATTTCCCCACAGCTTTAGTGTTGATTTAAAAAGCTGGGCTGCTCTGAATGAACACAGCAAAAAATTCCAATCAAGCAAAAAATTCCTGAGAAAATGAGGATAAATTGATTACAAAGAGAAGTTAAAACTGATCCCCATAGTGGTAAAAGGCACACAAATGGAGCAGGAGGCGTTTCTGGCTGAGAGACCAACGGAGATTCGTCACCGCCGTGCAGTGATGGAATGGATGGCAGGAAAACATGTCACAAGGCAAAAGAAACAAACATCACACTTCAGTTTGTTTCTTTGCCTGTGAAATTCAAGAAACATTTTATTTTAAAGACTGGTAGAGCATTGTATAACTTAAAATGAGAAATATTATTCCATTATTTTAATCAACAAAATTGCATTAAAATATTGAAATATGGATTTGAATGGTTAGAAATATTAATTTCTGGAGGAACTCTGATGAAACTCCCTTCCCAGGCTTTGTCAAATTCATTAATATTTCCTGCAAGGAGACATGGTTGCTTGGAAAACGTTGGCAGCCTGTCACACAAAGGTATGCTCAAGGTAGAGAAAATCATGGACTCTGCAATTTTTAAAAATGTTTTATTATAAAGGATAAGAAACCAAATCCACATTTTTTTTCAAGCCCAGATAAATAAACAGTGAATACCATGCTGTTGAGTCTATACGTGTTTTGCCTTTTGCCATAGGATCTGCAGAAATGGCATTCCTGACTTGGAGTCCTGCAAAAATATATTTTGTGAGAATTGGGAAGTGACATCACACACCTTGTACATAAATGAAGATCACTTCAGAAAACCACTGGAAACGAGGGGAGAACAGCTCTGTGAAGACATCGCTGAGGAAGGAGTAGTTTGGTAACTTGTTCAGGAGAAAACAGAAAATTAACCCTTGGGTGAGGTTATTTTAAATATATATATAAATATATACAAATACACAAAACCAAAGATCTTCCTGCTTAAAACCGAACAAACATCAAATTGTAACAACACCAGAGAACCCCGTGGGGCTGTTTAAAAAAACCCAAACTGTTGTTTTCTGTTCCACAGAAATAAACTGCTAAGTGGGGAGAAAAAAAAAAAAAAAAAAAAAAAAAAAAAAAAGTTAGTCTTTTATCAACATCTCTTAAAAACAGCCCGATCCCAGGAGCAGACAAGCAGAAAACTCAGATCTCGTGTGCCGTGTTGGTCCCAGGTTATCAATGAGAATGTTACCTTTCATTTCGGTGGAGCAGGGTAAACTTTTTTTTCTTTTTTATATATAGCAGAAGTAGAATGACTGCAGGCTGCTTTCCCAGATGGACTTTATTCCTAACTAATAAATCCCAAGGAGGTGTACGTGGGAAGAGTTGTCTCTGTTACCTCATGGGCCACCCAGCTGCAGGAACTTTGTCTTTTCCAACAGTTGAATTGTGCATCTTGCCCCACACTTCTGCAACACTTCTGATTTTTTTTTTTTTTAATATATTTATATCCTTTTGAGGCTTCGCACCCTCTGAGTAGGGTCAGGGCTGCCTGTACAACCCAAATGACCACTGCAGGAGATATAAACACGCTATTTACAGGTTCACAATTCTTTATTTCCTATACAGCTCTGATGACTATTTTTTATAGTTGTAGCCTAAGCACTGTGTAGAACTGGCATGCTTCTGATATTCACAAAAATGTAATAAAAAAAGTAAAATAATTAATGATAAATTGTGCACATGCAAGGATACTGTAAAATGAATCCGTTGCCTTAAGCTATGCATGTATGTAATTTTTATATACCCTCACAGTTTGCCTTCCTGCGTACTTTTGATGGAAATATTCCATGCAAAATCCCGTGTTTTCTTTAGGATAACATTTCACATTCTTTAAACCTTCCATTAATTTTTCTGCATGACATTCAGACTGCCTTTAATGAACGAAGGGAAAAACCTTCAAGACACTGCTACTTTTGTTATCACGCTGTAAATCCTAGCTCAGGGATTATGCCAATTACCTGATTTACCTCTACAGAGAAACTGAAGAATTTATACTTATTACCCTTATCATTCTTCCTGTGTTGGACTCAGTTTATTTATGAGAAACATGTCCTTAAAGGATTTAATGAAAAATAATATTTGCACAAACTGTTTGACTCTGGGATTAACATCAATCCATCCACCATTCCAATTCAGTTCATTTAAGAAAAACAACACTTGGAGTGGTCACCTTGAGTGCTTTAAGATGAGTTTTAATAGAGATGTCTCCACAATCCCTTTTCATGGCCATAATGTTGGTATTTCACTGCTGAATAGCGTTCTGCTCAGTAGACCATGGTTGATAGGTTTCAGTTCTTCAAGTTCTGATGCTGTTGTTGGATAATCTAGTATGTTTTTGCATCTCTTATAAAAAAAAATAATAAAAAAAAAGGACATCCACTGACAAGCACCAGATTTGGGCAGAATAAGCAGAATTTCCTTCTCTGGAAAATCATTGCAGTCACCTTCTTCCAAACCAAGCCTCCCCCAGCTGTTAAAATGCGGGGTGACTGCTGGAGAGTTTTTGCAGGTGACAGAGTGTAATGGAGAGACTTTGCGTTGCCCCTGTGTGTCGCTTTCATGAAGTCCTTCACCTTTCCCATCAGGCTGCGGTGATGGGGCTGTTGGCGGCAGCGTCGTCCTGGTTGGTTCTGGGATCCACCACGAAGGCCTTCAAAAGTCCAAGGGCCGAATCATCATGGTGGTGGAGCGCAGGGAGTAGCTGGGGCCTTTGAAATAGTGCCACTTGATGCCGTTGAGCTTCCCGTGGTTTTGCCCAGCTGTGTAAAATATCCCATTGAGATTGGAGGGGCCACAGGCGTCAAACCACCACCCTGAAACCATCAAGGCAAACAATTAGACGGCAATTAAAGTGCACTAAACATCCATATTTTGTTTTACAGGTTTAGCCGACTAGCAGATCCTGGTGTTCCCAGGCTCATAAATCCTTCTGGTGTGTGTGTGGGGGGTTATTTTAATATTTTCTTTTTTTTTTCTCTTTTGTGCCACTCTGTAGTGAGTGATGGAGAATACACGGCTGTATTCTGGGAAAGTGTTTAAGTCCCAACTTATTCTGGTTTTATACACAGCCTGCGAAACAAGAACAACAAAGACAAACAAACTGCTTTGCGTGTTTAGACAACATTGCACTTCACCCATCCCATGTAAACCTCAGAAAAAGACCACAATTCCTAAGTGCGTTGGATAATTTCACTTGGTTATTTTGAGCATAAGCATGTTTTAATTGTATTTTCTGGTCCTTTTTTGTCGCTTTAACTGTGATCTTTCAGTTGCTCTGACAGTTTGCTTTCGCTCTCAGCACACTCAGCAAACACGGGACGTGAGTAGGGTGGGCTAGTAGTGACGATGTTGTAGATAATCAGTGTTCAGAACGGTGTACAGGGAGACAGGCAGACTCCTTCTTTAAGACAGGTTGAATTTCTAAACAAGACTCAGCAAGTGAATGGAAGGACTAAGGGAAGAAGAGAATTATACCACTGCAGGACGCTGACAGTCAGAATACCTTTGTGCACGGCTGTGTGCTGTAGATGTGTCCATGGGTGTCCATGGTTTGGGTGAGTGTTTAGCCAACTTCAACCAAGGGATATTCATGGCACGTACAGTATGGGCCAGAACAGTGACGTTCAACCCTTTATCGTATTCTTTTGAATGTGAAAACCTGTATTAAATCTTGAGCATCCTAATCATCATCTTGAAAAGTGCCAAATGCTTTTGGGTCAGCAGTGTCAGGAAGGTCCTAACTCAGATCCATTGGAGATTTGTTCACTTCTCTGCAAAGCAAGTTCCCACCTGGAACTAGAAAACTGACAAATGTCCATTCCACTTTTTTTTTTAAGGGTTTTTTAGGCACTTTATTCACATGACCAGAGGGAGCAGACTGCTGCTTGTTACCTAACTACCATTGACACTAAAAGATGTGAAAAATGTTATTGATTGATACCAAAGTTGGGCTTAGAAAGTTGATAACTACCTTTCCTGTCCACCTCCTCCTCCTGCACTTTCCCAGCAAGATGTACCTTCCTGCTCACTGACCCTGGGACCTCTGCCTGCAGTTGTGTACGTTCGCTTCTACTTGGAAAGAAAGGGAAAGAAATGTCTTGCCCAGAGGCTTACGTTTCCAGTTCCCTGCTCCAGCAGCTGCATTGTAAGACTGTTCTGAAAAGTGAGGTGACACAGATTTAGAAAAAAACCCAAAAATCCAGAATTTTTCTTTCTGAGGGCAAACCAGCTATCTGGTTTACAGAACGGCCCCGTGAACAGTTGTGTTGGCATAACTGAAGCAGCAGTAAAATGAGAAGCTAGGATAAAAAAAAAAGTGTAACAGCTTAGGAACTTTTCAACCTGAGTTTTCTGCCAAAGAAAATGCACCTAGAGCCATACCCCCACCTTTGTGAGTGCTCTGTCAACACAGCACAGAAAGTAAAGCAGAAATATTTATCAAGTAGTTGTGAAAATTCCTAACAGTGATGGAGGTTTTGCTACCGTTTGTATTACTGAGTGCAGAAAATTCAAACTTGCTAGAAGTGTAGGTTTGGTTGAAAACTATGCAAAAAAAAAAAAAAGTCATCTGACCTTTAAATTTCTTCAGTGAAGGCATGTATATATGTCTTTAACCAATGGAGAAAATTAAGTCAGTGGTGGAAAACAGTGTGAATCTTCAGGTCTATTTAAAATCGTTATTTTAAGATGAAATTAATCAGTCAACTGTCTTGTCTACATCCCCAAGATCTTTCCTTGTTAAGGTGAATTTTAGTTTGCCACGGGAGGTAGAGCCTTAAGGAAAACTCCAGATAACGTGAAGCTTGGCAACATCAAGATTACGGAACACAAACTGACAAAGATAAACTAGGTGACATGCTGACTCCACTGAAAGCGGTGGGAGATTTGCTGTACGTCTGAATGGGAACAGAATTCTCTCTCCCACCCTCGACAGAGTGTCTATGTAATATAACGGGAAGATGCTGAGTTTACACTGAGGTAGGCAGAATGAATCCCCAGAATGCAAAGAGCTAATATTTCCCATGCCAAAAAATATATTAACCTCAATGGCTAGGAGCTCTATTTGTGAGAAAGATTTCTGCTGGGTTTTTTTCGTGACTCGAGCACAGGTCTCATGCATCTCTCCATGGGATGCAGTTTTACCGAACGTTTGCCTTCAGGTATGGAGGGAAATAAGATCATAAAGATCAGGTGGTGGGTTTTGCTTTTGGTAGTTAAATGCCACATTTTTTTTTTAAAAAATGTATTTCAGCCTGCACATCATAACATTGCAATCTTGCCAGCACTCCCTGCAAACCCTTTTCGAGCAGCATTGGTATTGGCAAAGTGATCGCCCGGCGAGTGGCTCCCGAATTCTGCAGGTGTCACTGCGGGCTGAAACACTGAATTTTAATTTTTTAATGTGTTTTCCATTCTGAATTCTGGAAATGGATTTAAACTGTGAGAAGCTCCTTTTAGACAGTGTGTGCTGCCCTGGCAAATCCTCTGATTTTTTCATATTCAGGGGTTAACCCTTTATCTGCCTCTAACGAGCGCATTGTCCGAAGGCATTTTGAACTGTGCCTCGTTACTGCTGATGTGATATTGACCGTGATCAGGGTTCAGATCCAGTGCTCGCTCTCTCCTTTGTACTCAGATCCATGTAATTTATGTTTCTAGTCTTGTAAAGTAATGTCTTAGATTTTGGATAATACTTAGAGGGCTTTTTTCAGAAGTAGCACTTCATAATGAAATCTTGGGGGAAGAATTTGTGCCAGATGGATTCTGGCAAACTTCTATTTTGATGCAATTGACCTCCCTTTGATTACGATGTTATACCTAAGGGGGCAATAACCAGAGAAAGAGAAAGCCGTCCAGCTGATGTTTTACTGTAACCAGAGTACAATCTTGTAGAAACTTAAGACAAAGTTGAACAGGGAAAATCTAATCCTCGTTTTT
>WKFP01014368.1:989586-999590 GCA_011057875.1 Pterocles orientalis | reverse complement strand
CTTCCTGCTCACTGACCCTGGGACCTCTGCCTGCAGTTGTGTACGTTCGCTTCTACTTGGAAAGAAAGGGAAAGAAATGTCTTGCCCAGAGGCTTACGTTTCCAGTTCCCTGCTCCAGCAGCTGCACTGTAAGACTGTTCTGAAAAGTGAGGTGACACAGATTTAGAAAAAAACCCAAAAACCCAGAATTTTTCTTTCTGAGGGCAAACCAGCTATCTGGTTTACAGAATGGCCCCGTGAACAGTTGTGTTGGCATAACTGAAGGAGCAGTAAAATGAGAAGCTAGGATAAAAAAAAAAAAAGTGTAATGGCTTAGGAACTTTTCAACCTGAGTTTTCTGCCAAAGAAAATGCACCTAGAGCCATACCCCCACCTTTGTGAGTGCTCTGTCAACACAGCACTGAAAGTAAAGCAGAAATATTTATCAAGTAGTTGTGAAAATTCCTAACAGTGATGGAGGTTTTGCTACCGTTTGTATTACTGAGTGCAGGAAATTCAAACTTGCTAGAAGTGTAGGTTTGGTTGAAAACCATGCAAAAAAAAAAAAATCATCTGACCTTTAAATTTCTTCAGTGAAGGCATGTATATATGTCTTTAACCAATGAAGAAAATTAAGTCAGTGGTGGAAAACAGTGTGAATCTTCAGGTCTATTTAAAATCGTTATTTTAAGCTGAAATTAATCAGTCAACTGTCTTGTCTACATCCCCAAGATCTTTCCTTGTTAAGGTGAATTTTAGTTTGCCAAGGGAGGTAGAGCCTTAAGGAAAACTCCAGATAACGTGAAGCTTGGCAACATCAAGATTACGGAACACAAACTGACAAAGATAAACTAGGTGACATGCTGACTCCACTGAAAGCGGTGGGAGATTTGCTGTATGTCTGAATGGGAACAGAATTCTCTCTCCCACCCTCGACAGAGTGTCTATGTAACATAACGGGAAGATGCTGAGTTCACACTGAGGTAGGCAGAATGAATCCCCAGACTGCAAAGAGCTAATATTTCCCATGTCAAAAAATATATTAACCTCAATGACTGGGAGCTCTATTTGTCAGGAAGATTTCTGCTGGGTTTTTTTCGTGACTCTAGCACAGGTCTCATGCATCTCTCCACGGGATGCAGTTGTACCGAACGTTTGCCTTCAGGTATGAAGGGAAATAATATCATAAAGATCAGGTGGTGGCTTTTGCTTTTGGTGGTTAAATGCCACATTTTTTTTAAAAAAAAAGGTATTTCAGCCTGCACATACCCAACATTGCAATCTTGCCAGCACTCCCTGCAAACCCTGGAAATGGATTTAAACTGTGAGAAGCTTCTTTTAGACAGTGTGTGCTGCCCTGGCAAATCCTCTGATTTTTTCATATTCAGGGGTTAACCCTTTATCTGCCTCTAACGAGCGCATTGTCCGAAGGCATTTTGAACTGTGCCTCGTTACTACTGATGTGATATTGACCGTGATCAGGGTTCAGATCCAGTGCTCGCTCTCTCCTTTGTACTCAGATCCATGTAATTTATGTTTCTAGTCTTGTAAAGTAATGTCTTAGATTTTGGATAATACTTAGAGGGCTTTTTTCAGAAGTAGCACTTCATAATGAAATCTTGGGGGAAGAATTTGTGCCAGATGGATTCTGGCAAACTTCTATTTTGATGCAATTGACCTCCCTTTGATTACGATGTTATACCTAAGGGGGCAATAACCAGAGAAAGAGAAAGCCGTCCAGCTGATGTTTTACTGTAACCAGAGTACAATCTTGTAGAAACTTAAGACAAAGTTGAACAGGGAAAATCTAATCCTCGTTTTTCGGAGCTGGAACACAGATGCAGCTGGGTTCTGTTCGTGGTGTTGGGATGAAGACATGGCAAGCTGTGCTAGTTACCATATCATCTTAAACCAACAAACACAGATGCGTAAATGGCCTTTTCGGGGAGAAGGTTTTCAGTGGTGCCCTACAAATTCTGTGTTAAAAATGGAATGAGTCAAACAAACACAAAATTTTATAAACCTTTTTGTGAGGAACTGTTCAAATCTGTCACCTTAGCTTTCTTCTAAATAAATACTACTTTCAAAATGTGTTTTAATGAGCATCTTTTTTTTTCTACTATATTGTTCTTGTTAGTGAGACTGTACGAATTTTTGTTCTCTAATACTACATTAAAATGTTGTGTTTACTTTCTCTCCATCTTTCTTTTTTTTAAGTTTTTTTTTTTTTCCCTCTTCAGGGTTATTTCTCTCCGTCATCCCCTGCAGTCCTCTGAAAGCTCTTAATTCCCCATAGGGTCTCAGATTATCACAAATCTTTCTACTGCATGTCTCAACACCAAAATCCACATCTTCACATGGATGCAAAGGAAATGTTTTGGATTTTTTTTTTTCAGACGTCTTGTATATTGGGGGGGAATGGAAGCAGTGCCTTTGTTGGTAGCTATGAAGAAATGAATCAGAAGTTTCTGAAGGAGGCACCCGAAGCACTGCCATTGCAGGAAACACCAGATAAAGCAGCTCCAGAGCCCTGAGACAGTCTGACCTGGGGAAAGGCTCCCAGTAGCTAGATGTTGGCTCACTCCTTGGAGTTCATAGGATTTGCCTGTGTGAAGAGTCCTGTTTATTTTTAACTACAAGGTAGGGATTTTCCCAGATAAGTATCGAGTCTTTTTCTTTTCTAAGGTCATCAAGTATATTGTCCAAACAAAAAATAATTCAGATAATAAATAATTGATAAGCTTTTTGAAAGTTCAGCTATGCAAATAAGCACGAATCACCACTGCAGACAGCTGCTTTTCTGGAGCAGTTAAAGCTTGCTCGTGCTTTGTGTACTCTTACAGTTTGGTCTTTAATTAATTTTACCACTGGGAAGTTGTTAAATTTCATGTCAGCACTTTTCATTAAACAAATATATTTTGAATGCTTCAGCCTACTTCAGCCACCTATCACCAGATAGTGCAGCTCCACAGACCTGCCTGTACTATATCTTTGACCGAATATGAATATATATTGAGATAATTTCCACATATTCTTGCAAAAAAACCTACCTAATAAAGGAGCATTTCTCAAATGAGTAATGATATTGCAAGAAAAAAAGACACATTGCTATCTTTTATAATGCTTTTCTGAAGTCACAAGTGTAATTTTTATATGATAGAATCTTCTTTGTCAAAAGCAACATAAAAAAGGCTTTGGCATGCCAAAGCTAGCAGCTTTCCTTTTTTGGTTTGTTGTATAAATTGTAACTAACCGTGTATGTATGTAAAACTCTTTGTTAGCAGCCTAGTGCTCATCAGTTAGGGCCACGAAGATCAGAGGGCTGGAGCACCTCCCCTATGTGGATGGTCTGGAGAGGAGAAGGCTCTGGGGGGACCTAACAGCAGCTTCCAGCACCTGAACGGGGCTACAGGAGAGATGGGGAGGGACTCTGCATCAGGGAATGTCATGATAGGACAAGGGGAATGGTTTTTAACCCGAAAGAGGGTAGATTTAGACTAGATATTAAGAAGAAGTTTTTCCCTGTGCGGGTGGTGAGGCAGTGGCCCAGGTTGCCCAGAGAAGCTGTGGATGCCCCATCCCTGGAGGGGTTCAAGGCCAGGCTGGATGAGGCTTTGGGCAACCTGGGCTAGTGGAGGGTGTCCCTGCCCATGGCAGGGGGGTGGAACTAGACAATCCTTAAGGTCCTTTCCAACCTAAACCATTCTGCGATTCCATAAATTCATGAGTACACTGTAAATCTAGACTGCTCTGGGGACTTGTTAATGATCACTCAGGTTTGATGAGAAGTTCTTAGTTGCCTTTTACATACTGAAAGAAAATGTGTCCAAACCCTGCACACTTGATGGCAGATCCTTTCCTCACACGTCTTTCTCTGCTCTCCCTCTTGAGTGCACTGAATGCCTCCAAACGCCGTGAGACCAGTACAATCCATTCAATAAGATCCAAAGTGTGTTTGAACAGCACATTTATACGGGTTTACAGGATAAATGGATCCTGTGAAAAGCCAGTATTTATTTCAAGCCCTCCATAAAATTTAGCACATTTGGCAACAAAGCTGATAAGAACAATTTCTAATGCAAAAAAAAATAGAAATAGTCTTCATTGTTCAAAAGACACAACAATTTACTTTATGAAAGATTTTAATGTTTCTGACATTCTGCACTTTAAAGAGGTTAGATGGTAACACTTAGGCTCTGTTTGACTTTGCATTGGTAACCTCTCAGCTAGGAGACTGGGTGAAGTTTTGGATAACACCTCAGTCTATATATGGATACACTGGACAGAGTTCAAAAGAGTGAATATAAGAGGAAAGATTTATGGGTTTTTAGTCCAGAATTCAAAAGACAGATTGCCAACAATCTCAATTCATAAAAAAGCTGCTGAAAAAAAAAAACAAACAACAGCTTTTCAAAGAATGCAAAGGAATGGTCTATTCTTTCCAGGGATGGAGTATAGGACAAATGGAACACACTCAAATCATCATAGAGTTAGTTTAGTCAACAAGCCAGTGTAGCCAAACTCAGTAACAGGTTATGTTATTAGAATGAATCTCCATCAGTACAAATCTTGAAGATGGCCAGAAAGACAGAAATAAATAGGCGGAGAAGAGTCTGTCTTAGAAGGGGACTGAATGACCTCTGGAACTCATTTCCACCTCTATGTTCTTTTATCCACTAGAGCACTGGGTTCACCAGACCACCACTCAACAATTGGTACTTGGCATTCTGAAGATTAAAACAGAATTTAGCTGTTGGATATAAGACAAAAAATGAATTCGTTTTTTCCTGTCAGCTGGATAACACGGTCTTTTTTATAAGGAACTTCTTAAAAGGTAAGAATAACATGAACTTGCAGACTGGTGATGATGTTCTGATCTTGATATATCAACAGAACAATTTTTAAGTTAGTCACTGTTTGGTGTTCTCCGAATACTTTACTGCTATTATCCGTACTTAACCCTGATACACATAGCAACGATTTTGTTAAAAGTGCTGAGTAGTCATGTCTAATGAAATATTTCTAATATTTCTAACACAAATCAAATCATTCCAACCCAAACCTTTCTATGATTCTATGATATTCCAATCACCTCTTATCTGCATGTTGGTTATGTTTTTCTATCAAAATGTTAGGCAATATAAATGATACTTCATAAATGGGATTTTATTAGTAACTGCTTTGTGAAAGCAACAATATGCATAAAACATAAAAATTGATGCTTTCCCGTGTAAGTAGATGTGTATCCAGGGGTTCCACTGGGATACATTTAATTGTTCTGAGGTTGCTACTTTAAGATTTTGTTTCAAATAACACATAAGACAAACGGTGTCTTTTTCTGATTGGTAATGTACGGGTAGATTTCTACATTCAGCCAAGAACGTCCCTCCAAGTCCTGACAGGAATCCTCCATAGCATTCTTGCCGGAGATTCATAAAATTCACCATTTGGAAAAAAAAGCAGCGAAACAACCCTCAATGAGTGTACCACTGCTTGGGCTTGTCATTGAGCAGCCTCTCACTTAACCGATGAGAAATCCACTGAGGATCGCTAAATACATGGGAACTCTGACTCGGGAAGTCCCTGAGATGGAAAAGATACCGGGAAGATCCTCAGGGAAAGTGTCGTTTCTTTGCACTGTTCTTGTGCCCGTACGGAGGCATCTGCTGCTGAGTGCTGCCAGAGACGGGATGCTGAGGCTAGACGGACTGCTGCTCCCACTGAGGTAGAATAAAGTTATTTCGATAGTTCTGTGCTGTTTCAATACTAGAAAGACATCTAGAAACTCTCCCTGTCACTTTGTCAAGCTGTTCCAGGGATGGGAATTTTAGAAACATTCTCGCTGGTCACCTGGAGCGAGGGAAGCGCCTGTGTGAGCATCTCGGGCTGCCCCCAGGGTGAGACAAAGCGAACCACCCGCGGGCTCCTTCGCTACAGACCGAGTGGCCATCCGTCACTGTCCAGAGAGGGGAAACGAACGCACCAACAGTTCCTGGGGATCAGCTGATGGGTGGTATCCTGGCGGGATGCTCCAACCTGGCCTTGCGCCCACAAACCTGATCCAGAGGCGTTGAGTGTTCTCCTATCGGAAATCCATCTGCAGTGCCTCGGACGTCTACTCAGTGCTTCGTTCTGGTGACAGTTTGTCACTTTTTAATTGCTGTTTCTTGCAAAAACCCGTGTACGTAGTTCACCAGGGTACTCTTCAGAACAACGATTGGGATGGGGATAGAAACCTTTTTGTTCAGTTTACCAGCCTGAGGTATTGTACCCGTTCTTATTTTCATGAAATAATTTTTTACTATTTTGACAAACGTTAAGTTTAAAAGAAGATATTATCTGAATAAATACGGTTTGTCTCCCCTTAAAGTAAACCAAACATGCTTAGTTTAATTTTCCCAAAGCACAAAAGAGCCGCTAAAGCATTTAACTGCCGTGTAAAGTTCACAGGGGCTGAGGATCCAGCTCCTGCAGGTACTTGTGAAGCCGTTCCCTAAAACCAACATTAAGACAAGTAGAAAAGCGTGGCTCCTGAAAGGACAAGAAACGTACACACACAAAACTCTGTTGATGCTACTGTACTACTCATGAGGTATTTAAAACCATATTCTGGGGAAGAGGGAGGAGAGGGAATAATAGTTTTGATATAGACCAAATAAAACTGACAGCTACTAAGAGCACCAAGAGAAATGTCTGTTTTCCTTACGTTTTTATTTTCAGCCTTGACTATAACAATATCACAGTCTCGAGCTTCAGCTTATCTCAGCCTTTATTCCTGACATAAATACATTCAGTTCACCTCATAGAGATAACAGGCTCACCCAAACTGTCAAGATAGCTAGCAACCTGTCTGTAGATTTCGTATAATTCATCATTAAAGAGCTCTCTGTGATGTTGCCAAGACTAACAGACAGTCCGATATCTTTCAGAAAAAAAAAAAAAAGAGGTCTTCCAAAACCTGTTATCATTGCTACTTTTCTTAATTAGTCTTTGTCTGTGGTACAGACCTGAAATCTACCCACTACATAAATGTTTTGATATTTAATTCAATTTCTGATATTTCTCAAGGAATGAAAAAGTCGTTTCAAGGAGCAAAGCACAGCAGAGTGCTCGAGGAGAACTCCAGGGTTATTAAAGTCCTTCTCCTCTTGAAGAACTACAAATTATTCAGTGCTGTGCAGCCTACCTCCAAAAGGCTAGCACGTAGAGTCTGGTCCAAAAGACTAGACTCATCCCCAAAGGTGAGCTGCATCCCCTTTTGCTCTGCAGTGATCTGTTCTGTTTGTACTTCCCTCAGCCTTTGGTAGCTCTCCCTCTTCTTTGTTCCTTCCATTTGCCACCACCACATTCCAATATGTGGTTTTCCTGCTGATTTACAGGACTGCTGCAGCAAAATACATGCGAACCTTGTGGAATGGTGGTTCAACAGCAGGCTGACCTTAGCGGGGCATTGACCTGCCACCGGTGTCAGGGCAGGAAAACAAACACAACCCTCAGCTCCCAGGATTTGCCGCCTGGGACCAGAGGTATTTCCAGGCAGCTCGGGTCCGTGAATGAGTCTGCACTTCAGCACAGACACAACTCACATTTCAGGGCTTCTCAGTAGGCTCTGGCTTGCCCTGGAAGTAAGACACTTTAATTTAGCATCGTCTCTAAAGGGAAAAGTCAACAGTTTTAGTTAAAATAAATGTTTGACTTCATATCCCTTATCTGTCTCCAGAACTACCTGGTTGGCTTCTTTTTTTTATAGAAATGGAAAGGTTGTGTCTGATCACCTGTCCACTGGAAGAAATTTCCCATGCTGACTTTTAATAAGAGATCACTAGACAAAGTTAGGACCATGGTTGAAAAATCAGATTCATAAAGACTTTCCCAACTGGGTAATTTCCAATTGGCAGAAGAGACCGAGGAGCTGGGCCGTGCATTTGACACACATTCCCAGTGATGGGAACCCATCTTCTCTTAGCAGATGACAGGTTTAGAGGCTCAAATACGTCTGACTGTGGCCTGAGCTGGATTTGGTCAGACGCCAGTAACCACAAATAACATAATTTTAACAGTCTGATCAAAATCCTGAACAATTTCTATGCTATAGGATTTTTTTCATGAAAGTTAGAAATCGCTGAGGGAGTCTTCAAAGAAGATCAGACGTGAAGATAAAGGCTTTTCTTGGTCAGACAGTCAATGAACCAAAGAATCCCAATTTCAGCTCTCTGTTCGGTGTGGTGTCCTAGAGGTGAGAATGAGTTTGCCCATGTGGGACTAGGAACAAGCATCGTTTCCCAGAGAAATTTCTCATTCTTGTGCAGACCGTCAGGTGTCTGTACGGGGAAATAATCTCAGCTGTTCCAAGTATCAGTCACAAATACTGTCCTTGCTGGCAGCCAGGTTGACTTCGTGCTTTACACTCTCCCAGTATCACTCCTCCGTGCTCTCCATCACCTTGGCTGTTCTTTCTGCCCTCGTGCAGTGTGACTCAGCTCACTAAGGATGCTGTTTTAAATGGTCCACAACAGCTCGGTGCCACAGCTGGAACAGAGGGCTGCAGGTCTGGTTTTTCACAAGTGGGTGAGTTAGCTATGACATAACTGTCTGCCTGTGTATGTGTGTTATGCTCATTTAAGACAGAAAGCTGAACCATTATAATCATTTCAATAACAGAATCACGCCCCTAAGTGAAATAAATAATACATTGCAAGTCCAGATTCTGATTGTTTTTAAACTTTACCTTCTATTGCCTATTTGTTTGCATTTTCTTTTTCTGGCTGACTCTGCCCCTTCTTAGAAAGTTCTTTCCCCTTTCTTCATCTGCTAGCTTTTCCTCTCTTTATTGCCTCAGCAATAACATTAAATTCTGCTTTTCCACCTTAAGGTTGTCGCAAGAGCTTCAGTGCAAAAGCATACCGACTGCATCTCTGAATAATCCCTTTCCTGCTGATAGGGATCTCGAGGTATTGGCACTCCCACAATGATATACAGAAAAGAGCAGGAGGAATAATAATAAAAGGAATTTTCACACAGTACTTACACACCCACGAATGCAACTCCATCCCTGGTTGCTTTAGGAAAGCGGAGCAGATTCCTATCGATGTATCACACATTTTCAGGCTCGTACTCACCTCCGGTCAACATGAGAGCACATTTACACATGCAGTTGTCATTGTCAGCATCTTTTGTACTGAATTCAGCACCGTGTAAGATCAGGCTGCTCTGTTTTCCGGCTGTTCCACTGTGACCTTTTAAATAAAGCCTGAAACAGCAAGAAAAAAAAAACATTTTCACCAAAAAGAAAATTAAAAGACCCAGGTCTTTTTCCACACCAGGTTTGCCCTGTACGAGGTGCACTCAGGAAAGTCAGAAATTTCTTGTGTTTTGGCTCAATCTCTCTGTTGTTTCAGGTGTAAAATGGGGACATTCGGGTTTTTTCAGTGTTTCTGTAGTGGCACATTGTTGCTGCCCCAGAGCAGAACAGAGAGCAAGGAATTTGCACCAGAAAATGCAAAAAGGAGTCAGAAAAAGAAAGGAGAATGAGGAGAGGTGCCCAGAGACCTGGAACACATTGACAGAATAATTGAATATTTGAGCAGCTGGTCTCTTTACCGTGGCACAGAAACAGCACTCCCGGTTTACAGCAGCCACATTATTACTCCCTGGGCTCAAAAGAGGATTTCAGCAGTTTCAGGATTTTTTAATTCCACCAGTTATGGCACAAGCCAGCAACCCAGTTCTGCCAAAGCTGTCTCTCAGTGATGAATGGAGAATAACTTAGAGTTCAAACCACAAAAGTTTTCTTAATTTGCAATGCTAAATATCCGTTTTCTTAAGGAGCCTTGTCAACTAGTTGAAACCACAACCCAGCTCCGGCAAGTAACAGACCATCTGCAGTGCCCTGGGCTGCAGTGCCCAACGCCAAGTGTGCCAGCTGCAGGGATGCTGAACGGAGTGACTGTGTCCCAGCAGGGAAACACCGGGGCCTGGGAACGGCTGACCTCAGTTCACAAGTGCAGGGACATGGGAAGGGGAAG
>WKFP01014368.1:920988-989566 GCA_011057875.1 Pterocles orientalis | reverse complement strand
GAAGGGAAAGTTGCACACACTGGTTTCCCTTGCCTCTGCTTAAGCACCTCTGAGAGGCAGACATCACTGGGAGATGCTTGCTCACAGCAAAAAATACTTCCTGCACCTACATCAGTCATCTGACCGGTGTGTTCTTGTTTTTTTCAGTAAACTTTACTGGCAGAGGAAGGTAACCTTTACCATAATAGCTTCACACGCAGGAAGGAGGTGACAGGTTTCAGTGTCTACTGCAGAGGTAGGAAGCTGTAATCCCTCCATCCCAGGAGCAAGCCCCAGCTCCTGGAGCAAGACCACCCCTCACCTCTCTCGCTGAAGCTGTACAGGCAGGAACACCTGAGCCACAGGGCTGACCAAGAATATGGGTTGGTATCTAGTGGGATAGACTTCTCCACTGAAGAGAAAGTGAGAAACATCAGTTCTGTTTCTTCTAACGTTATTGAAGAGGTACAAGTATATCTTTTAAATATCTAATATAAAATAAGGAGCTGTGGGACCAGCAGCAGGACTCAAGTGTTCAGAGCAGGAGGGATGCCTCTTTCTCTCTGGGATTTACACAGAGGACAAAGAGAGCAGCTGTGAGTCACTGATTGTTGTCGCTGCCTCTGAGATTGTTGTTGTATTTTTAACAGATTACTTTGGATGAATAAAAAAGTAAATGCCTTTACCAGAGTGTCATTCCTCCGTTTATTTAGATGAAAGATAAATAGTTCGCTGCAAAGTGGTCACAGTGTTAACAGCAGTAGAGAAACCCCCTAACCCACTCTAGCCTACACAGTAGTCAGTTAAGCTGTTGGCTTTTTTCTGAGACGAGGAGGAGAGACTGTTCCCCAGACTGAGATTTCAAATGGACCCAGTTCTCCCCCAGAACTTTGGGTTTGGAGCTCTGCTTCTGAGATAGAGGAGAAGGGGCACACAGGCACCATATGGCTGTTTTCCTTAATCAAGTTCATGGCTGATGATATTTTTTTTGGTCTTGCATGCATCTGTGGGTGGATATTAGATCCAAACAAAGCCAATCTGATTAAACTTGTCATGGAAACTCATTACCAAAAAGACTCTTCTGGATATCCCAGTGAGCTTACTGAGCCCTCTCAGATGGGAAAGCACAGAACCAGCATGTGGGGCTCTAGACACTCTGAGATTCACTCTTTCAGACTGACTTAAACTTCACTTGATTTTCAGCAAATTATTCCTCTGTGTCCTTTCTCCATCTATAAAAATGGAGACAATGGAGGTTAGGCGTAGCAGCCTTCCAGTACCTAAAGGGGGCTACAGGAGAGATGGGGAGAGACTCTTCATCAGAGAGTGCAGTGAGAGGACAAGGGGTAATGGGTATAAGCTGAAAGAGGGCAGATTTAGACTAGACATTAGGAAGAAATTTTTCACTATGAGGGTGGTGAGACACTGGAACAGGTTGCCCAGAGAAGCTGTGGATGCCCCATCCCTGGAGGGGTTCAAGGCCAGGCTGGACGAGGCTTTGGGCAACCTGGGCTGGTGGGAGGTGTCCCTGCCCATGGCAGGGGGGTGGAACTAGATGATCTTTAAGGTCCTTTCCAACCCAAACCAGTCTGTGATTCTAAGTTTCTTAGAAGTTCAGCAAGGAAGAAGCTAGGAAGAGGAATCCAGGGAAGTCGTTGCATTATGCTATTGTCCAATCACAGCAGCAATTAGCCCATAATCACCATGTTACTCCATGAACAGATGCTTGTTTTAGACACGATTACTCTAAGATCTGTCTTTGCCTGTGTTCATTTCTTTGTTCTGTAAAAATGAAATGCTGGAATTTATCCCATCTTCATTCATTGGACTTTTGCCTTATTTTGCAAGCTGTGCCTTTTTTTTTTTGCAGAAAAAAAAAAAACTTCCCCAAGGTTGCGTTGATGGGAAAATTACTATGTCACATTCTATTTTCAATCTGATTTTAAACAGCCATTGTAAACGGCCGTACATCCTCACTGTATCAGCAACACCAAAGCTCACAGAAATCTCATAAATTCAGCATGAAAAGCAAATGCTGTTTGCTCAAATCTGAAAGACAATGCTAGCCAGATCTTTTGAGTAACAACCAACATTATAAAACCCACTTAGTCCAATAAAAAAAATCATATAATGTAAGAAATCAATAAAGAAATGAATATTACTTGGGTGCAATGTTTTCCCCAAAGGGGTAGGGAACCGGGATGATTTTCAAGTCATACCCTTGCCCTGATGGTTTATGAACGTTCCACCCAGCACAGATTTAGATCTTGCCAGTTACGTTTGACTGTCCCTCAACACCATCTGTCTAGCAGGTCTCCAGTGACTTTAAAAGGATAAAGCTCAGCTCAGCTCTAGACTCCAGCAGGCTTTCCACACTGCAGCGGTGTACAGGTGAACCGTGGGGTGAAACAGAAATTCTCTTGCTTTGGACCTTTCTCTGTCGATCGGCATTGCCCAACGGTTGGGAATAAATGATACTGCAGAGCTGGCACTACTTCAGGCCAAAATCAGGTCCCAGTCAAAAAACAAAATCAGTCGGGACACGGTTCTGTTTCTGAGCTTCAGTTCAAGCCGTATGGGTCTGGACTAGCCTGGCTCCAGATAGCAAGCCAACATAGCACTGGGGCAACTGGTGAGCCTGCTGGCTGCCGGGCAGCCGTGGATGCCTTACCGCTTCGACACAGCTGTGCTTTCAGCGTTCTCAGATTCAGATTGGTTGGATGGAACATCTGAAATAAACTCTGAATAACTACCAGCACATGATTTCCCTCCTGCAGAGAAGATGGTGATTCAGGGTAAAGTTCCTCTTGGTTGTTCTTGAAGGAGAGAAATGAAAGGAAGTTAAAAATAAACCCTGCTCCTTCCAGTCAAAAGTCAAGGAGCGGTTTCAGGACTGCATCTCCAGTCTTCCATTTGCTCACAGCAGGGAACTTCTGAAGACGAAGGAAAGCAGTGGAAACACCGCTCAGGTTTACGAATTAGGTGGGAAGAGCAAATTCATGCTCAAATGAGCAAGAAGAACAAGCCTACGTTATCTGTATGCAGTGGAATTAAAATAGCGACAAATAAGCATTAGCAAGTAAATCGTGAGTAAGTAGGAGTAAGAGAAATACTGCACGTGTATGCTACGTTTTGAGGACTTCTGATGACATTTTTATGAAATTCTAAATCCCTACGAGGAACATGGCAGCTGATAGCATCCATTTGGAGACTAGCAGCTTTCCTAGTTGGTGTACTTAAGAAGCAACAGCACATTTAAAAAAAATTAGAACTGCTACCTCTTATCTAGCATGAGTGTTAGACATTCCCTCTGCATTTTTTCCGTGTGATATTACAGCAATGGCAGCTTGGGATGTGTCCATACGGATGGTGAGGAAGAACTCTCTTAGGCGTGTTTTGCTTTTCACCATTCCTACTGTGGGACACAACTTGACTGTCTGCAGTCCCTCGAAACCAAAGCGAGGTGTACTGTGTGCAAAGAATATTTCTAAAAATGTCACACAAACAACTGCAGGGCAGCCTGAAATACTATTTCAAATAGAAATTTTTCCTTTTCAAGTGATTAGATCATCTGGAAATCTTCTTTTGAGTAGATACAGCTGTATATTTCTGTACACAGCTGTACAGATGTTTGATGAGTTTAACAGGTGAACCTGGGACAATTCCAAATAAATTACAAAAACATTTTTTATATTTTTGCACAATAGAGTTATGAAGATTGCAACATACAGAATGAGATATTAAAAAAATCTAAGAAATAAATGCAATCATAAATCCGCGTAAGAAAGTTGTGTGCTAAATGTTATTAAGAGTGTAGGAAATGGTTTCTGCTTCAGTGCTTGCACAGAGAACACCTGACCTGAGAATGTCTATTCATTTGTTTATTTTTACTAGAGCTAGTGAGAGGTCTGTAGGACTCGCAGAATTTTATATCAGCTATTTCTTTGTCTAAATTTCTGTTAGAGTCATTAGAGATCACTCAGTCATTCATTTGAAGCAATCTCTCAATGAAACAGCTTGGAAGTCACATCCAGCCCAGCTGGTGAATAATGCACACTTTGTCTTTAAATAAAGAAAAAATACACCAGCTTACTGCCAACATTAACAACCACCACTAAGAGATGTAAAGTACCATCTCAATTGCCCCAGTGTGCACTTGAGTATTTTAACGAGAAGACAAGATTGAATTTCATTGTTGCTGCAGCACGAAAAATTTGAGCACAAATCTCCACGGCAGCAACTCATAAACATGAGTAATGCCCTAAGATTCCTGACCATTAAAGAGAGAGAAAGAGGAGTCTTGAAGCAGGATTTAAAAGATTTAGCATGATGAGTGGAGCGGGACCCGTCAAAGCTTGCTCTTGGGAAGTCTGTAGAGAGATGTCTCCAAATTCCCACCTCCCTTTTGTCTCTGCTGCCTGCTCACTCCACACTGGTGGCAGAAGGAAATCCCCAATTCTCATCCCTCCTCCAGGGAGGGGTTTTTATTTCTGATAAAAAGGGTCCTTGGATAGTATGGATGCATGGGGATTGGAATCCTATGTCCAGAAGATCCTATTCTGAGCCCTCTCCCCTCTGGGTTTCCTGACTTCAACAGGAGCAGCGGGCACGTCATCTCAGCACCGCTTCCAGCCTGCTGCTCACCCTCTACACCTGGTGTGTGGCAATGCATTTACACAGATAAATTAAAAAAAATCACAAAATAAGTAAATAAAAACAATAATGTTTAAAAATAAGTAAAAAAAGTCCTGCTCCCCCAAACCCAAAACACCCTCAAAACCAGATAGTAGCTTTATTTTAAGTTCAGATTTTTTCTCAAAAATGCTTTGGTTAATTATTTGGGGGTGACAAATCATTTGTTTGTCAATGAATAAAGCACAATGTCTACTGAGGTAATATTAAATATTGTTGGCTCTTTATAAAGTTTCCTAATGTACCTTTTCCTGAACAAATTACAAAATTGTTAGGAAATAAAGCTGCTTCTTCAGCATAACAGGATTTTTTCAGGGAAAAATGTTTAATTTGGGTTTTATTACAGCAATGCATACTCTCCTTGTAAAAACAAACAAAATTAAACCAAACTGCAATTTTTTGTCATAAATTGAGACTGGTTAACTAACGAGAATTTAGCAGCAGATGGGATAAGTAATCATTAGAAATAAATTAAAACCCAATCTCAAAGAAAGGAAAACACTTTGGAGAAATTGAGGAAACTAGATAGGGTGGGAAAAAAAGCTGACAAAACCTTCTTTAGGCATCACTACTCACAAAATTTTGGGCAGTTGCTAACCCATTTAGCCAAGTTGCAAGAGCAATTCCCCACCTTTATTGCCGCCTGTCCTTGAAGGACTGATGTAAAAGGACGGAAGAAGAAAGGAAATGTCACAGCTGGTGTCTGACTGGAGAAAACCAGCAATATTAGCCATAAAAACCTAATGATACTAAATTTTTCCCACTCCTAACTTTAGTTGAAATTTGAGAAACAGTGTATATGGACTCTTTGTTTAACTTCATTTTGTTCTTGAAAGAGTCTGTAACTCTGCAAACAGCAGGCGTG
Source organism: Pterocles orientalis (assembly GCA_011057875.1). Lineage (NCBI taxonomy): Eukaryota > Metazoa > Chordata > Aves > Pterocliformes > Pteroclidae > Pterocles > Pterocles orientalis. The sequence continues at coordinate 984,030 of WKFP01014368.1, read as the reverse complement.
ATGGTTCTGCAAACTGCCGGAAACCTGAATACTAGAGTACCTCTGACAACTTGAACAGATTTTTAATTTGGCTCTTAACATTCTTGCTGCCAGCCCATGAAAATAATCTCCTCCCATAATTCCCTAAGAAAAGTGTAGGAGAAGATGATCGCTGTATTTCTCTCCTGTCTGTAGCGGTGACTCACTGCTGTAATGATTCAGTGTGACATGACTGCAACTCCTCACACATTGTCCTGTCGAGATGAGTGGAATGTACCAGACAAGAATCATAGAGTCATAGAATCAGGAAGGTTGGACAAGACCTCAAGGGTCATCAAGTCCAACCCAACCCAACCCCACCCAACCCACTAACCCATGTCCCCAAGCACCACATCTACACGTTTCTTGTCCCCCTCCAGGGGTGGTGACTCCACCACTGCCCTGGGCAAATATTAATTCAATTCATCCAGATTAAGAACACATACCTTCCAATTTTGAAGATAAAATGTCAATATAAAATACAACAATAAATGGATATGATCAGTTTTCCTTCAGAACTGCTTCAGTACAGCCCATCTCTGGGACAACAAGCACTAACACAGATGAGAGATCCTTCCCTGGGACCGCACACCGTTAACAGAAAAGCTTGTTTCCCCTCTGAAGAGCTTGTGCTCATTTTAACTCGTGTTTGAGCCATGCACACCTGACAGGTCAAAGGAGAAAACTGTTTTTCCTGGACAGTGAACAAGCAAACATAACCTAGCCATGAGTAGGAAACACAGCCACACACTACAGCGAACTATCCAACAGCCTAGGGAGCCTTGCTGGTGTGCTGAACGTGCATTTATACAAATAATACAACAAATTCGCTTTTTCTATATTAAATTTCTTAAATAATTGACTGAGGAGCTGTACTCACTTGGAACAGGTATACTGAGCAGGGGTAGTCAAAGACATTGAGATTTACTGCCAGAGAAATGTTTCCAACTCGAAGGCAAATGACCTGTCACACCCCTGCGCGCAGACAAATGGCGCTTTGTCACAGCTTACAAAAAATCTTTAAAAATGTGTTTGTTCTGGACAGTGAACAAGCAAACATACGCCTGACATACAGGCTGCAGAAGGCGCAGCAGCAGCCACGGCGGCAGCGTGAGCGGGTGGGTCTGCAGGCGATGTCGGTGACACAGTGGTGATGGAGGGGAAGCACGAGGCGACACTGGTTTCCACGCTAACGGGGGCAGGAACACGTTTGAAGGCTGCTATCACAATGATGTGTTGAGCAGAAATAATTCCCTCTACTCTAATCTCTCACCAGACGCAGCACAGAAGAGATACATTAACCTGATACCGCCCTTTTCTGTTAAAATTGTTTTTCAGCACAGCGCTTATTCAAACAAAATCACCCACCGGCTTTTTTTTTTTTTTTCTCGTGGAAATCTGAAATGAAACTTTTCAGTGACTAGATTTATAACTTTTTTTTTGTTAATGAAAAGTTAATATCTTGCTACAGGAAAAAAAAATAAATCTCACTCTCCCACCAGCAATAGAAATTTCCTGTTGCTACAGAAACCAGCACGTTTGTTCTGATCCGTGGCTGTGTAACACTTAATGTGTTCGTTCAGAAAGTGGAGGGACTGTATTTAGTTTCAAATTTGAAATAACTAGAGTTGATCAATGTTTTAGACAGACGTATAAACACTGGACATAACACTAAGATGATAACGCAAATTGTTTTGATAGAGTTGAAGATGGATGAACTTCTTAAAAAAAAAAAACAAACAACAAAATTAGAACTTATCTGAGCATTTGTCCAGGACACAGGCAAAGTGACGGTTAGAGAAATTTGGTTAACTTTCTTAGAATGTAACTCAAAATGTGAAAATATTTTTCTCCTTAGTCAACAACACTTCCTGGGTTTGGCTGAAGCCAACAGCAGAAATGCCTAAATTGATTCTTAAGGGATTTTTCAGCACAGAAACACAGGGACCCTCTAGGGAAACTCGTATTTTAGGAGTTTCTAAGGTTTATGCAAGCAATCAGACCTGCTGCTGCTTATCTTCACAAAATTGCTGAACCTTGTGAAGTCTGGTTATTTTTATTTCAGGATCTGTTTCAGAGCCATTGAAGCTGGCAGAAAAGATCAGTGAATGTTGGTTTTTAAACTTTATTTATCTGTAAATTGATTAATCCTGTTTGAAATTCCAGTAAAAAAAGACCCACGCAACTCAATTAAATTCTAAACTTAATAATTCTTAAAAAATATGCTTGAAATTCCCAAAGTCTCGTAAATATAGACCATGCAGGTCTATTGGAATAGTGGATTTCATGAATCTATGCTGTAGTTGTACTGGGGGTGACATTAATTACCCACTGTCGTCCACATAGGTTGTTCATTATCATAATTAACAGTTTCAGATAAAATAGAAACGGAAAACTTTGTGTATCAGCATGTTGTCCTGAGGACTGCTGTGGGGGTACCAGCTTTTTGTCACCCCACAGTGTCATTGAAAAATATCGTTCGCAGGTCACAGTAAATTCTTTATCACACAGTTTGCTTACTTGAAAGCAATTAATCGTAAGTAACAATAAAAGTTACAAATACAATAAACTTGTGTCAAAAAAACTGTACAAATCTTAGTGAGATATGTTGGTTGGTAATTAGTGTGTTTAACCTAATAATTAAACTATAAAGTATACAGTCAGTGTTGGTTGGAGGGATGATAGGGTTTTGATTTGGGGTTTTTTTGGAGATTTTGGTTGTTATTTTCTTTGTAAAGAAAAAACCTCGCTGTTGTGTGTTACTGTTTGCAATTAGAAGAAATGTGTGAAAATGTCTTAAATGTGTCATTTATTTTCCATTTACAGAGATGCAAAAGAAAATACAGCTGACTGCAGTGTTTGTCTGAAGCTCTGATATCAGTGAAACCTGTTTAAGGATGCGTCCATTAATTCATCCTTTTACAAAATAGATTTTAAAGGCCTTAAAATGGTAACGTTTTCAGGAAAAAAAGCATTTTCTGTGCATTCAGCAATTACATATTCACACTATGTTCAGATTCGCTGCTTATTACAAGAAAATTCGAGGTTTATTCATATATAAGATTTTTCTCATTAGAAAGTCACCGTCACTGAACTGGATGAGTTTTGTAGGGGTTTTTTTGAGTTCCATAGATTACATATATATTTTATTTTGTTTAGTTTTATTTTCTTTATTTTATTTTATTTTGTTTTGGTTTATTTTATTTATTATTTTATTTTATTTAATTTTATTTCACTTTATTTTGTTTTATTTTATATTTTATATTTTATTTTGTTGTATTTTATTTATTTTATTTTTTAAATGAACAATGTAAATAACTTTCTAACTGGAGATAGCTTTTTATTTCACCTGGATCCTGGACCCTCACTGTTTTCTTCATTGTGGAGGTTCAATCAGATGTTTGTACAGCTGAGCAGAGAGCTGCAGCCTGCAGGACTACCTTTCAGGTTAGAAATTGGTGTAATATTTTAATTTATATTGGCCCCTTCTTTAGACTGTTTCTCTAAAGTTCCATGGCCGTGACAACATCTCTGGTCACAGATCAGGCAGTGGGGTAACTAAACCCGGACCAAGAATCTGGGGTACCACAGACCATGAGAGCTCGTGGTAACAATCCGGTAAGAGAGGGGCAGAGAAATAGAAGCAAACCATGGACCTGCATTAAAATAATCACAGAATCATAGAATCATTAAGGTTGGAAAAGACCTCAAGGATCAAACGTCTTTAGATTCCAAAGATTTTGCATAAAACAAAGAGGGACAAGGTCCTTGAAATAACCTGTTGGAAACGTCACCAAGGTTCAAGAGACACGCTCTTGAGGTTCACTTTATGGAAACGTTGACACTTCTGCATGGTGAAAGGAAAATGTTTTCATTCTGTTCTAGAAGGACGCCTGCTCCACACGGGCTGATACTGCCCGAAGCTGTGTGTGATGGCTGCGGCTGCTGGTTAAAACAAGGAGAGGCACACCAGCTCACACGGTTCCTGACCTGAAACACGAGAACGCGCTCTGTTTGGTTTTCTCCAGTTGAATGTTGAACGAGGTGTAACCTGTAATCACCATTAAGAAGGCATTTAAATACTGCATTGGACATAACACCCAGATCGAATAACCTTTTCCCCATGTTTCCACTGGCATAACGTTAAAATATGTAAAGTTAAAATATCTATGGGGTTTTTTTTTTCTTCTTGTAAAGAGCTTGAATGTAAGGAAATGAATCACCATTGATAGAAGTGGAAATAGTCTGCAATTAATTTTTCATCAATTATTTTTGATTGTTTATAATTTTTCTGTGCTAGCAGCGCAATCGTCTTTCACAATGGTGCTCCTCTGGGCATTTGCAGAGGGGTTTTGAGTTTTTTCCAGTGTTAATGACCTAATGGCCCTCTCAAATCATACTGCAGCTTTGCTATAATGTGCCTGGAACGGAATGAGTTTGCAGCTGCCAATAGACTACGATTTAAAGAAATAACTTAATGAATAACACATTAAAATAAATATTTTGGGTTCTACACGAGATTTTCAAGATTTTTCGTGTCAAGAGATGTGTGCATCCCGCTGGGTGAATCCCAGAGGAAAATGTTGGGATGTTTTGCGGAGACATTATTTTCAAAGGAAAATGTTAATCAGGATTTCCATTCCCTTACTTATCTTTGAACCTGTTCAGTCCTGATGAATGACTCAGTTCACAATTTATTAATTTTTGCTAATTAGTTTAATGGGCTTAATCTAATGGCTGTGTACTCATGCCATCAGTAGACAGTAAGGGATCTTTTCCAAACATGGGAATGATATAAGGTAGCATGAATGACAATTGTCGTGTTCTCTTTCTGATCATAATTTTTTTTTTCATTTTAATGTCTTTTTCTTTTTTCATTGAAGGGTGTGCAATGGCAATGGAAAAAGAGTGACCTGACCTTCAGTGAGAGCTCTGGTGGCCCTGCCTCAGTACTTAGTATGTGCTTAAAATATGAAAAATGGCCTAAGTGCACTGCTGAATGAGAGCCCGAGGACACTTCAAAAAAACTTTAAAATATGAGGGGAGGAGAAGGAGAAGAAGAAAAAGGCGAGGAAAATAAAATAAAGGCTTCTCTTGCTCATACAGTATCGTTTATACCAGCAATATGACAATGGATTTTTGATTAAAGTTTTATAATATTGAAAAACAGATGTAGGGTTAAAATAATTCTATACTTCAAGCATGTCACACCTCCAGCCTGAATAGGACACAACAGCTCTGGCTTGATCCCTTTGCTCGTATTGTACAACACACTACCCCCATCCTCTGGCCTTTATCCCAGTTATCACTTAAATGTTCGGTTTTCATTACAAGTATCTAGGAAAAGGTAACAGCTTTTAAAAGGGATTGATGCAGAGAAGAGTTTCTGCGAAATTTTTATAGTTATCTGAAAAATAAATATTGGCTTCATGTTTGCTTGGTTTTCTTAATGCAAAATTAAGTTTAAAAAATGCCAAAATGAGTTATGTGGCACTAAGGCCTCTGTAGAAAAACATAAACAGACTGTTAAAACATATTTCAACTCCCTTGGCGTCACTTGTGGCCGATAAACAGTCACATGTGAGTGCAAGGTTCACTGAATGTCACCCGGTTATGATCCAAGCGCTTTGCTGGTGCCACGCTGACCAGGCTAACAGGCATCACCGTGGCTTCTTCCCCCTAAAAACCCAGGTCGTGACCTTCGAAGGGCTGTGCTTCGCAGTGATGGCTTCTTTGGTTCAAGTGGCACTGAGTTTGGTACCAAGAGGTGAAATAAATAGAAAATAGAACTCAAAGCGTGCCCGTGCACTCGGGCCAGGTGTGGTGAGCTGCTCCAGCGCTGGTTTAAAATTGAAAAAGCATCCGGTGTCTGGAGAAACACAAGGACTGGAGACTAGACTCCCTGTGGCACCAGGCACTCATTTGTCTTTTGCTAATTGGACATCCATCGTTATTGAGGATCTCCTTCTTCCATGATGATAAATAAGGTTTATTTAAACTTTCGAGACCAACCAAACAATAAAAAGTGCACTGCATCAGATATTACCACAGTTCTGTGCTCTGGTGGCCAAAGTTGCTACCTGGTGGGAAGTTTATGTAAATCAGTAGCTCTTTAGGTGTGGTATATACCCCTGTTTTGTGCTCTAATTGCTGCTGTGGACCTAATAATTATTTATATCTCTTTTATTACCGTTACTTTAGAGAGAGACCCTACAAAGTGAAGTATGTTTCAATTTGATAGGGGGAAAAAAAACCCAAAACAAAGCAAAAAACCAACAAATTCTTAAGGACTGATGAGATTAATGACTCTGGAATAATGGAATGATCCCTTTCCCGAATTCTCTCCCAGCCCCACAGGTACACTTGACATTTTGACTCTGGAAAGAAGCAATCTCACAGAAAATACCACCTCACTTTGCTGGTATTATCCTGAAAATACAGTGAATCAATGTGGAGAGTGTTCTCAGAAACAGAAACATTTGCCAGTAGAGTTATTAATGATAAAATGGGGGAAAAAAAATCCCTGGAGCTGGTTGGCTGGGCAGTTGGTGACAGAGTTCAGAGACTCTCAGCACGAACATGTTGGATTAAATAAGGGTCACTCTCAGAATTTCTGCATTTTTTTTTGCAGGCAGATGAAAGCTTGCTCTGTCAGGTCTCTGAGTAGACATGAGCTCATTCTGCCCACACTCCATCCTGGCTGGAGGTTGTCCTGTGGCAATAAGCCTGACACTGAGCCTACCCGAGGGTAGGATATATTAGCCTGGGCTCGATGCCACGTCGGCAGGTCTACGGAGCTCCTGTTCGGCTCAGAGAGCGGGCAGCGAGTCACCAGCTGTGTGGGCACAGGCAGTGCGCAGCTCTTTGTTAGACGAGGGGACCTCCAGGTTCCATTCTTCTTCGCTTCTGCACTGTGGAGAATTTAAGTTTGAATTTTTGGCTGATGGTGAAAATGTTGGACAAATTTTGGAAAACTGTCCAAGCAGCATGATTTTTTTTTAATATGAAGATATTGTCACTAATGTTAAAAAAATTCGTCAAAATCTTGTAAACACGTAGTGGCCAAGTTCACTCTGATGGTCTTGGTCAATTTTTCTAATTGAAATCAGAGAAATATCTCATCCTTTGTATCCACATTTTGGCCTTTTCTGGACTGGCATTTAGAAGCATCAGTTTCTTCAGTATTGATCAAGGTCATGACAAGAATAATTTCCAGGTAAATATTTTGAGCTAGACCTGAATTTGAATCCTGAAAATGTGCCGTGGTCACCTACATTCAGAGATAATAGTGAGAATGGTACAATCATGGAATTTGTATTAAACTGCTCTAATATAAATATATTTTGTAATCCTGAATTTTACTGAGATTTTTTTTTCTCATTCTACATTTTACCTTTGCATTAGTTTCTCACAATCCTTTATTTTTTTTGAAACCTTAAACTTATGGATTCATTATGTTGCAATCCTAAATCATCAATGTATTGGTGATTACCAAAAATTAATGAAATTTTAAATGTTCTCTCTGTGATGCTGTATCCATCTATAACTTTTGACGTGCCCTTACACGTATTCCTTACACTGTACACAAATTGTCACTATGCTAATCTACATTCTGATAGTAACTATAAGTTGTCATACAAGAATTAAGTAAATTTAACAAGAATGCTCAACTACTGACTAAGAAAATAACTGTAACATTTAAAATTAGTTATCATGTTATTTAGTTTTTTCTAGAAATAGAGACAAACATCACATCATCCTTGTCCCTGTGATGAATAGCCTGAATTCACATGCCGTCTGATCTTGGAGATGTCTGGATATCTTACACAAAATGGTTTTGATTTAAAAAAATTCCTCGTGGGTGGCAAATATTCATAAGCGTCTCGGTTTCACAAGGTTCTTTTATTCAGGAACTGTTTCATGTCAAAACCCAGCAGGGATGAAGAAATTATGTTACTGGTTTCTAGACTAAATTCTACACCAGTACAACCACCGGTAGGTTTAAGCTCTTTGTAGATGCTTTGACAGAAGTAAATCAAAGAAACACAGCTCTTCTCGGTGTTGTTACTGGCAAAAGTGGGAGCTCCGACCTCGGGGATACTGGGGTCCGCTCACACCAGGATTTTATAAACTTTGTTAAAATACTTGTTCGACATTCTTTCTTAATACAAATACGTCGAGGTGGCATAAAGCAACAGAAGCTTAGAAGAGAGCAATGATGTTCAGGAAAAATAACAATCTAGATTATTCATAAAGATAATACCAGCAAGATGAGAGTGGTCATTTTACATCGGAGCAACAAAACAACGGCCATTACCTTATGAAACCTGTGCGGCTTTCTCCTGGGTGCCCTGCCATTCTCTGCCTGTCCCTGACAGCTGGGGAATAGTTGGTGAAATCTCCACCGAGCTACAATATGGAACAAGTAGGATCATATCCATATATTTACATATATTAAAGTGTTCTTTCGGATTTGTGCACCTGTGCACTAGCCCTCAGCAGGGAGTTCATATAGTGCTCGTGCTTTGCGTTATCCTGTTCTCACACAAGTCTACTGATTTTTTTTATTGTAGAGATACTCACCAGGTAATAAGCAGTTAAGCTACCGGTGGTGGCTACTCTCCACTTTGTAACAACTCACTGATCTGAGCGTTGACCCGCCATGCAGGAGGTGTGGTTTCTATTCACTCAACCAGAGAAAGGTTTAAAACAAAGCTTCCCTCCTAACGGTGCCATAACCAGCAACGTGTCCCACTGCAGGAGTTGTTCAAGGTTCACTGAGTCTCAGAGGGAGTGCAGGTGTAAGTCTGGAGCAGAATTGTCTGTACAGTGTTTGGAGCTCAGGGATAGTCCTCACTGCTTCGTAACGTGTTTGATAATTTAATCAAAGCGTATTTAATTAAAAATGAGACATAATCCATGGAGCAGGGAGCATACTCTTGGAATTCACTCTCCCACTTCATTGGGAAGTGCCACAGCACCCACTCATTCACCGGGCGGTGAATTCTTCCCTGCACAGCATCACAGCCTGTCCCCCCGCGGCGTGGGTCGCTGCTTTCTCTTGGGAAGCAATAACCACGGTCTGCATCCCCTCTGGAACGAAAGCATTGACCCGGGGTCTCTCGTTTCTGTCCTGGGTCAGACAGGACGGTGTCTCCTACCTTCGGGCTGTGTGCTGTGAACCGTCAGTGGATACAAACGGATGCCTTGCTATTTTCAGAATTTCCTAGTGGCTGACTCTAGGCAGCTCTCTGCTCCGCATGTTGCCCGGTTTGGCTTCTGTCTGAGGAGCTTATCTCTCCCCAGGCACGCACAGAGGATCAAGTGCCTCAACTAGGGTCCTGCAGTCTGTTCCTAAGGCCCAACAGCTTTAACGTTAGCCCTGAGAATCCTTATCTCACCTACCTGTAGGAAAGCATGTCTGATTTGTGAATAAGCATTTAAATTCTTTAAATCCAGTCTAGCAAATTGCTTCAAATAATCTTTTTTCTTGCCTCAAGTAATCAGTAGTTTGAGTTGATGTGTTTATTCTATGGTAGATAAGGTTTATGGGAAAATAAGATGCTTTTGTTCTTACTCATATATTTTCCTTTTCTTAAAAAATGGATCTAGGAGCCTGGAGGAGGCGATAACGACTTGCCCACTGTCCCATAGAGACAGAAAACAAGTTTCTCTTGGTCTGTGTGGTTGACAAGCCCTGAAACACCAAAGGAAAGAACAGTTTCCAGAAACATAAGAGAACAATCAATTATTAAAAGTTTCTTATCAATAGCCTATCAAAAACCCCGGGAAGGTGGGTTCTGCAGCTACAGGAAGATGAATATATGGGGAAGAGTTATCCAGTTTGGGTGAAGAAAGTATATCAAGACGGAGAAGGCAACTGAAAGACAACCAGTTGAGGGAAAAGGATGGAGAAAGGAAAGACTGAAGACAGCAACCAACAGTCTGTACCTTGTAAAGCTTGTATACCAGCACTTTTCTAAAATCTCAAGTAAAGAACTTCCCAGAATTTATGGAACATCTCTGTTGGTTTCCCTCCATATCCTACATACTGGTGAATTAAAGAGCCCTAGCGTTGTTTGTGACCAAAATACAACACAAAAAGAAATGTTAAAGGCTTTTAATGGTGTTTTTAACAGATGCTGCGTGATAAATTGTATAATTTCTGGGCTGACCTTGCATATATTAATTGGCATTTGACTTTCTAAAAAGAAGAGATTTTTCGTATCACCTGAAATGCCGTTCACGTCTGTGATCAATTGATTTAGGAAGGTGAGGAGGCTTGTGTTCTTCAAAGTGTATTACAGCAGCAATCATTTTACATGGAACAGTTTAAGACTAAGAAGGCTGTTGATGAAACCTGCAAACACTCCTTCAGAGGAAATAATACATCTCCTATGTATGGAATTGTTTGTGCCATGACACCTATAGTGAACCTCGTAATAAAATTTCAAATTAAATTTCTCGCTTTTAAAAATATTGAAGTTATAAGCTAAGAAAAGTACCCATCATGTGAAACAGGAAACGCCGTTAGTACAAGATCTGCTTGGTAGTTCTGTGACAGTTTGTAGCTCTTGGAAAATTAATAGCTACACTTCCTATGGACCGATGTGGTTTGGTATGGGATGTCTGCTATAGCTGGGTCAGGTAGAGCTGTGCTTTCATGGCTGCAGCTCTTTCTTCACTCAACCATGGCAGACAGTCGCTAGGTTATGAAGTTTCAGGGCGAGAACAAAGAACAACACACCACTTCATGGAGGGTTTGCTGAAGTGAACCCATTTGCTCGCTCCTTGAAAGGAATACAAGCGACAAATGCTTTGGTGCTGGCAAGTGCCCGCACTACCCCCCAGCCAACTTCCCACCAAACTGGGTGCGGGGGGGGAAGGTGCTCTGCAACTCCCGAGTCCTCTGCCCAACAGAGCCCCCTCCTCTCCCTCCGGAGCTGCACACTGTCCCTCTTCTATCCATCGCCATCGTTCTCTCACTGTTCACTTCTTCTCTACCCAGTCTCTCCTTCACAGTGTTCAGTATATATGAATATTTTCACGGACATTTTCATTATATCCCACAGCACAGAAGGAGGAAATCTCTGTTCCTGCTCCAGGATAGTCACAGCTATCGTACAGCGAACTACAAACGAGCTTTATGTAGTTAGCGGTGAGGAATGATCAGCTGTTGACGGATAGCATACACAAGGATTTCTGCGGATTAAGTGAAATTTTATTATTTGCAAACTCCACAAGTATATTTGCATCAACTTTCAGTTAGTCAGAGAAAACCTTCTATTTTATTTCTGCTTACATTTGGAGATAGTGCACAGCCTGCCAGCGAGCTCTAGTCACTGATAGAATGCAGCAGCACTGGCCTGGTTTCAGAAAGTCCTCTGGCTAATGGGCACCAGATCGGGTCCCTGCACTTCCAGAATTTAGGCTTCGTGGAATATTGTTGTGCCGACAGTGTTCTCAAATAGAATAAAGTTATTCCAGCCAAATCTTTGTATATACACAGAGACATTAAATCTTTGTTCCATATTTTTCATTTTAAACCATTTCTTGGTGAAAAAAAACTAAATATATTTTTCAAATCATGGAAAGTATGCACACCACAGATATCGTTCTGCCTGTTAATAGGATTTTGCATGGATATTTCCTCCAAAGTAGACTTGCAAATTTAATTTCAAGCTTCCAAAGAAAAGTGAATGACTATGGATTTAAATTTTTGTACCGTGTCTATTTTTTGAGTTGTTTTGCAGTTTTCATAGCTGGCAAGAGAAGTACCGGGGTCTGGGCACAGGACTGGGTCTCAGAGGGTAATCACAAGGAATCACACCTGTATTTAAAAGTGAGGTTTTGCGTGCTGAGGAAAGTGACAGTGGCTGCTGCTCAAACAGCAACAGTCTGTGGAATATATTTTAACCTAATGATACACAAAACCAGCTGTCCCCATAAAAATCACACTCTCAAGTAATTCTTCCTTATACCTATTACAGCGTTTCCATTGGTACCATTTACAAAACTGTAGAAAAATATTTTTTCTCTACTTTACAGAGAGATAAGGGAGAAATTTTTGTAACAAATTCTAGCACTAGTTCAGCAATGATGATTAAATAAATAAAAAAATCAAAGATTGACATTATATCAAGGGCTCTGGCTCCAGGTTACCTGCCTAGTTTGCCTAAGAAAACAGAGAGAAATAATACTATTGCTGAAACTAAATATACAAACTCTTAAAAAAATAAAGGCTAAAAAATCCCATAGTCTGGGAAGACCTTATTGTGGCCTTTCGATACTTCAAGGGGGCTTGCAAGAAGGATGGGGACAGACTTTTTAACAGGGCCTGTTGCGGTAGGACAAAGGGTAACAGTTTTATGTTAAAAGAGGCTAGATTTAGACTAGATTTAAGGAAGAAATTTTTTACAATGAGGGTGGTGAGGCACTGGAAAAGGTTGCCCAGAGAGGTGGTAGATGCCCCATCCCTGGAAACATTCAAGGTCTGGTTGGACAGGGCTCTGAGCGACTTGATCGAGCTGAAGATGTCCCTGCTCATTGCAGGGGGATTTGGACTACATGACCTTTAAAGTTCCTTTCCACCCTGAACTAATCTCTGGATCTATGATTCTACTCAGTGAACTGAAAATACTCTGCTACCAGGTCCCATAAAGTCTGTCAATTGTTAGTTTGTTAGTACCTGTGACACCTAGGTTCATACGAGTCACAGGACCATGTCAGTGGTTCAAGGTGATTTGAATAATTTCAATGAGACTCCCTCCTGTTTGCAACAAATTCCATCAACTTTTTCCCTCTCAGGACCCATACATTTGATTCTTCTCTACATAACTGGTATTCTCCCGTCAACTTGTCTCTTTACTTGTTTCACTAACAATCTATCTATGCTCTTTTTATTTTTTCTTAATCTCTTTCTTATGCTAGTATAAAGACTGTTCTCCTTAATTTTAGCTGTCAAAGGTCATTCATCACCTTAGGTGCGTGATTCACTCGCTGAAGTTGGGATGCTCTCTGTCGATCACCTCTACCTACAGCGATCCCAAAGTCTTGCTCCCCTCAGCAACCCCTCCATGGACAGGACCAAAGTCATTGGAGCAATGGAAAGCTTTTCTAAATAAAAGAATGACCAAATACTGGAATCTATTGTCATAGGGTTACTTTTCCTGTTTCATTCGGGAGAGGCTGAGGACTCAGGACAGAGGAGCAGTGTGTCGTATCCGTACAGCTCCCAAGCATGTCGAACAATGCCGGCGGACCACCACGAGTGGGCTAGGGAGAGTCCACACAGGAAAAGAGGAGAGCCTGTGTGTTCTATGGGGGTCTCAGCTCATGTTTTGAGTTCTAGGAATAATTTCTTTGACTTAAATTAAGAAACACTGTGCTAAACGGGGTTTGCAAGATCCCACTCTTCTTCCCCTATGGACTTGCCACAGTGTAGGACTTGCAAAGAGGCTGGCAGGGATAGTTTCCACCACATTCATACACAGCCTTCTGTGCAATCATTTTGGGTAGATGAGGATCCTAAGGATGTTCTAAAGGGAAGTAATTACTGAGATACTTTCATGCTATCGAAGCTTTCACAGGTGTTGCAACACTGATTTCCCTGTTTCAGTTATCGTTTATCGTTAGGCATTTCCTGCCTCAGAATCCTCCTCATCCCAGCTTTCTTTTGTGCAGCCATCATCTGGGAGAAATAGATTTTATTCTGCATTCCCAGAAACCCTTTTGGAGCTGTCTCATTTTGAAAGAGAAATCAGTGTATTTTTAACATACATGTGTTCAGCATTACTCTTTTTAATCATAGATTCTTTAGGCTAATAAAAAGTAGTAAAGAGAATACAAACAGCGCAGAGAAAAAACAGAACCCTCGTGAAATCACCAACTGGGAGATATCCAGACTGAAGCGAACTTTGCATAATGTTGGGGCTGGATTTTGGAAAAACAGTATGAAAATTATTTTCTGTATTTTCTGAGATACATTTTATCACTTCATGGTATTTTTTTTTCTTTTTTTCTTTTTTTCTTTTTTTCTTTTTTTTAATTTACTGTATTCAATCGTGAGACCTGGAACTGTATTTTTTTTTGTGTGTCTTCCAAATGTACAAGGTACTGCCATAGTATAAATGAAAGATGTTCCACTTTGTGAGCTTTCCCTTCCATTTCAATGCCCTTTCTCTATTTCAGATCTCCTTGATCTACTGCCCAGGCCAGCTTGGAAACTTGTCTGTTTTCTGGTTAATATTTCTTAATGAACTTGTATTATTTGAAACTAATGCAGAGTGCTGCCAGTCTACAATTACTTATTTTTGCAAACAGTGTTGAAGAAGCAACATTTAGTGTAGGTCACTAGCAGAAAATCCTAACAGATTCCAAAATAAAAGAACACCTACTTTGTTGGGCAAAATGATTTCAAATGAACAGCAGCTAAAGTTTGGACAAGGTGTGCTGCTCTGCGTTTGAGGCATTGAAAGCAAACACAGCAAAAGTTCGACAACTGAAGGAAAGGCACCGCGAGCAGGGGGTAGGGAACCATGGTTTTCATCTCCAGAGGAATCATTTAAATTCTTCATGGCAGCTCCTCAGATAAAGAGAAAGCAGCATTCTCTGAAGGGCGGCCAGCTGTTTAGGGCTCAATAATCGGGCTTTTATTTGGCCTGCCTTCTGGGGTTGCTTCTATCACAGACAGTGATGCTGGCAAGCAAAATAAAGAGTTTTGATGTCACAGGATGCCTTCTCGTAACCATTTCTAAAAGAGCACAACGCAATTTTGGTTTGCAAAAAAATGTCTGTTGGACACAAATCTGTCTGGACCGAGCACTAGTGCATTTCTCAAGCAATTAGATTTGCCTGTGGTTTACACTTCGTTATTTCCAGAACTGTGACGATGTCGCTCAGTTATTTGCTTTCAATAGACAGGTATGCTTGAGTAAAAAAAAATAAATTGAAGAATTCCTCTGAAAAGCAAAGGGCCAACAGAGACGGACAGAGCCCTTTTACCTCTTCATGTTTCCCCCTCTGCTTATTGCAGAACAATGTGAACGGAACCAATTCCCTGTTCCTAGACAAAAGAACGGCATTTGTGCTGTCAGGAGGCCACATAGCATGGGGAGAGCCTGTTCTGGCCTTTCATTGCACTACGGAGTAGGACAGGAGTTGGAACTGCAGTCACTAGTCCCAAGTCAAATTCCTTTTGATTTTTGTGGAAAAATGTCTTGAACGTGAATAGCAGAATTTATCCCTGTTATGCAACACTACACATTCTGAGGCCTGTACACAGTTTCTGGTTTAATCTCTACACGTTTGAAATATACCCTTTTGCTTTTCTTCTTCAGCTAGAAGGATTTCCATGCATTAGTTTTCACAATTGTTTCCAGTTGGGGGTGTTGGTTGAGGAGAAGCTGAACATGAACCAGCAACTCACACTTGCGTCCCAGAAAGCCAACAGGGTCCTGGGCTGCATCAAAAGAAGCGAGACCAGCAGGTCGAGGGAGGTGATTGTCCCCCTCTGCCCTGCTCTCATGAGATCCTACCTGCAGTGCTGTGTCCAGCTCTGGAGTCCTCAGCACAGGAAGGACATGGACCTGTTGGGGCGAGTCCATGAAGATGGTCAGAGGGTGGAGCACCTCCCCTATGAGGACAGGCTGAGAGAGTTGGGGTTGTTCAGCCTGGAGAAGAGAAGGCTCCGGGGGGACCTTAGAGCAGCTTCCAGTGCTGAAAGGGGGCTACAGGAGAGATGGGGAGGGGCTCTGCATCAGGGGGTGTAGTGAGAGGACAAGGGGTAACGGGTATAAGCTGAGAGAGGGCAGATTTAGACTAGACATTAGGAAGAAATTTTTCACTGTGAGGGGGATGAGGCAGTGGCCCAGGTTCCCCAGAGGAGCTGTGGATGCCCCATCCCTGGAGGGGTTCAAGGCCAGGCTGGATGGGGCTTTGAGCAACCTGGGCTAGTGGAGGGTGTCCCTGCCCATGGCAGGGGGGTGGAACTTGGTAATCTTTGAAGTCCTTTCCAACCCAAACCACCCTGTGATTCTATGAATCTATGATTTACAATATATTTGTTTCTCTCTTAAGTCTTATGCTAGCTAGATGTGCTGTAATAAGTAATTTGGGATATTTTTTCTGGGTTTAATTTTCTTCATCCAGTATGGTGCTGTCTGTCCAAACAAAACAATGATTGAAAAAAATAAAATTAAACCACTTTGATCATCTCTATCTCTCATATCTCCGAGGTTCTTTCTTTTTTTCAATAAGCAGATTTAACTTTCTTGTTTTTTTATCTTTAAAAAAAATGGGAGAAAAATATTATTGGAGAAAGTTTTGATTTAATTTTTTTAAACTATAATAAATGGCTTTCTGCTGCTGATGATAAATGAAGGATATCTAACAACTGACACTTTGTTTTGTATTTTATCTCCTCACTATAAGATCCAGCATTTTGTTTTTCCTCTTCATTTGTACTGAATTCTTAGTTTGGAAGTATCAGACATTTTGGTCTTCCTTCCCATGTCCATTGCTTCAGTTTTATGCTTCTGAGGCAGAAATTATTCAAGTTGTAACAAAGAATCCACATCCTTTTTCTATTCAATCAGTTTTGAGTTCCCATGGTCTCAGATTTGCTTAAAGTGATATGGTTTTTAGCAGTTCCACCAGCCAGCATGGTTACTAGCTCATCCCTTCTTTTCGGATGTTAGTTTTACTCTAACCTTTCACCACTGAGAAATCAGATTTTTATTTTATTTTTTCCCTCTTTTCACTTTCAATGAAAATCTGTGTCATATGATTGTCCTTTCTCATATTTAACAAGTGAACAATGAACAATATTTATCACCCAGCAGGATCAAAAGATTTTCAATAGAGTCTTACCTGTAATTCTGCTTTTCATTTCCTATGTGAAATCTGTCATACTGTGAATATGCCTGGTTTCCTTCCCAGTCCATTAATTCAATTCTTAGGGAATATTGCCTCTGACTCGTTATTGCAAAGATAAATTCATTTCCCAGCCAATGTTCACCTGATGGGCTACCAAAACCCTAGAAAAAAGTTGGCAAAATAACTAGATGTAATTCTTGTAAGTGGTAGAATTTTAAACAATAATAAAATCACCGTTACATTTTACCTACACGTCCCAATCTCTGACCCAAGCTTTCTGCGCTACAGTTTGTCTCTAAAGTGAGTCTACTGATACGTACCATATAGGAGTGTCGTGCGCTTCAACTGATAGTTGGAAGGACAGTTGAGGTTATCAGTTGAAAATCACTTTCCAATTATGAGATATTAATAGTGTGATGTTGCATCTGCACATCTTTCAGTGGGAATACTGGACACAGTCATATT
This sequence comes from Pterocles orientalis, assembly GCA_011057875.1. NCBI lineage: Eukaryota > Metazoa > Chordata > Aves > Pterocliformes > Pteroclidae > Pterocles > Pterocles orientalis. The sequence goes on along the minus strand of WKFP01014368.1, from coordinate 966,672 downwards.
CTAGAACACATTTCGTACGGTGTTAAACTTGGTTATCATTACGACAATTGAACCTAAACAGAATTCTGTATACACTATAAAAGGTTAAAAAGAGTTTAAATCAGCTAGATTATCGACTGCATTCAAGTCAGCTGTGGATGACAGCTCGTGTCATACTGTCTAAAGAAGAACGGACCGTTCCTTTGCTGTCAGGTGTCCGTCACAACTCAAGGAAGAAGTTTTTTTGTTTAAAATCATCTGTCCATAAGACTTGCTGGACAGGACAGTGCCTCTGTGAGTGATCCTCAGTTGTAATAATTTACTTCACTCTTGGTCTGCTAAAGGTCCTACTGGTTAAGATTTTGGCTACTAAAAAATTTCACCTGCTGAGGTGAAATAAAATATCTACATGTGTTTTGATGCTTTGAAATCTTCAATTTAAGGAGTTAGGAGTATTCCTATAGAGTATCCAAAGCACAATACAGGAACTTTATTTTCTAAGAATTAAAAATCAACAGCAGTAGAATATTTAAGGTACCTAGTTCTCCTCACATTTCATATATTGAGATTTCTAGTTAGGCAAACTATACAGTTTTCAAACATGGAAAAACAATAATAAAACTATAATCAGTTTTCAAACGCATTCCTACACCTATATTTTTGTGCATCTTCCTGTTTTTAAAGCTGTTTAAATTTTATTGAATATTTTGCTACACTAAATTTAATGTTTTATTTTGTGTAATTAATTTAATTTACTATATGTTAACATTATTTTTCTTTATAAACTATTAGTTTGTACCTGGGAACTCATAACCCCATTTTTGTTCTCTTTAAAAAATAAAAAATATTTTAAACCATAATCTTCATTTGTGAAAAACAGTTTCAACATGATGGTGCTTATACATATTTCTTAAGCTAGGAAAAATGGGAACAGGAATTCTCTTGATTTGTGTACAGTGATAGGATGCTGGGGGTATTTCAGAGAACCCTTGTGAAAATTGTTTGACCAAATGAAATTAAAGACTGGATTATTTTCTTGCCTGTGATATAAATTCATCCTTTCTTACTAAACTGTGAAACAAACAGTAAAACAATCCTGGTTTTGGAATAGATTAGACTGTGTCCAATCCCAAATATTTTCCTTCATCGTTCACTGTAGGAAATGACTTTCCCTCTGCTCTCCCCATCACTGGATCTAACAGACAACATTTGCTCTCAGTTTCAGACCATGAACTAAACCATGTGATCTGCCATTGCTCGAGTTGGTGTAATTTTCAAGAATAACTTTGAACATTTCCAGAAAACATCTATTTTTAAAGGGGGTAAAATTCAGAGGCTTCCTTGGGAGCAGAAGTTCAGTAACAGGAAATGTTCCTGTGAGACACACTGGGAAGAAATCCATCTTCTCTATGTGACGTTCCCGTCACTCCTAACGTGAGATGGAAACACTGAAATTACACCCCTCTCTCTCTGTTGTTCTTTATTGCATCGCCCTGGCTCCACGCCTGGCGGGTTGGGTCTATGGGGATGGACTCCTGCCTCCCCAGGGGCCACGGGGCAGCTGAGCGGGGCTGCAGAGCAGCTAACACTTCACCCAGGCAACGCAGAGCTGTTCCAGCTGCAAACTGATCGAGAAACTCCATTTAAAAATTTAGAAGCTTAGATGTTTACGACTGGGTCAAAAAAAAAAAAAAGGAGTGATTTTTTTGCTGTTCCTACAGCGAATTACATCAGAAAGCACCCCAATCAGGAGTCATTTTTGTTTTAACTGGACTGCCTAAGCAGATATTTGGTGCTCACTGACACTAGGGGCTGAGAAGATACACCAGGTTTGGCTGTGCCGAGCCGAGTACGCTAGCTTGTGTTTCAAATAAGCATAAGGGACCATCAAGGGACACCCGTGGACAAAGCGTTTAGTCTGTAAGAGCTGAAATTCAGCAGCCTGTGGTGAGCATCCGAGCAGACTCAAGCTGAAACACGGGAGGATAGTGCTAGTTGGCTTTTCCTTTCCTGCACATTATTTCCTTAAATCCTCTTCCTTGAGTAGATGATGTTCAAGGAAAGACTGGATGTTGTGTTGAGGGACACGGTTTAGTGGGAGCCATTAATGATAGGTGAACGGTTGGACTGGATGATCTTTTAGGTCTTTTCCAACCTTGGTGATTCTATGATTTCCCACTAAGTCCCTGTAAGGACTGGTTGTAGCTAACACTGGTGATATTCTGCTTTGACCACACCAGTTTTCCACTGGGAACTCCTGCTCCTCAAGCTTTCCCATGGTGATGCTTTTGTATCTCTCACTAACCGCTTGGATGGCATTCACACGCATATTTGGCTCCATACGTGCTTCCTAAAAGAGAAAAGCTTGTTCCTCACCCCCGTAAACCCTGGCTATAGCCAACAGACCCTTCTGTAGTTTTCTCTCTCTTTGATCTTTCCCATCTCCTCGTCTTGTGTCTCTGCCCTATGGCTGTCACACACGGTCTCTCCTGTCCCAGCAGCTCTGGCGGTGTGGTACCAGTGATGCCAGTGGTTGGTCTCTGACATCCTCTTTCACCGCTGGTCGTTGCCACTTGTCTCAGACAAACGGACAACGTCCTCTGCAGTGACGACCTAACGGGCAGCTTGTCCTCCTCAAATCCCGAAGGCAGAAGCTGGAGCCTAGGTGTTTAGATACCAGCCAAAGCACATTTCTTTGCAGTCTTCATGGTTTCTTATTCATAGAAGATAAATTACTGTTCTTATCAGCTGTCTCCCTTTAAAAGCAGATTTTCAGGAAATCCCTTCTCCCTTTTTCCCCGTGCTGGCAAGCTGCGGGGACTCCCATTTGAACTGTGACTCTATTGAATTATATTTGTCTTATCTTATTTAGATTACAGCCAATTCAGGATGTAGCACATGTGCCTTTTTTAACGTTATGTGTTCCCACGTGTGTCCTACAAAAACTCCAGACACCCTTTATAATTATTCTGAAATAATAATCATTTTTCTTCTTCACATTTACACTTCCTTCTCCCTTTTCACACACGTCATTACACTACGATGAAATCCTGTCACTAAGTGGTTTGCTCTCCTGACCAGAGGAAATGAAGTTGCAGCAAAAGGGAACAGAAGGAATATAAAAAAGAATACAAAAAATTCTGAGCAAAGCCACCACGTCAGTTACCAAATACTGAACCCTATTATAAGGAGCTACAACACTGAAACTCAGATTAGAAATGCCTACACTAAGAATAATTGTGGGGTTTGTTTTGTTTTTTTTTTTTTCTTGCCAGAAACAACTTCTTTTCAAACAAACTCCTTGCTCTTATGGAAAGAAAACCACGGAAATAATTGGAATATAAAACATATCTCTGAAACAACGAAAGTTCCTAAGGAGTGGGAGTGTATGTTATTAAACACCTCATACAGCTGGAAAAAGAAATAAACAAACAAACAGGCACTCAGAGCTCCCAGCGATCTAAACCAGCCAGGAGCAGTACGTCTCTGTTAAGCACAGAGTTGGGAACAATTTCTTCAGGGATAATTTTATTATGCCAAACTCAACCCTTCCCAACCCGTATTTAGTCTGCAGTTCGCTGCCTCTATGTCAGACCCGAGGAAGGACTTGCAACGCTCGCTGGTTTCTCCAGATGCTTTGCCTGGCTTGACAACGACACAGCTTTCCTTGTTTATGTCTCGTTCAGACTGTAGCTGCTGCAAGAGCTACTACTTATGTAAGCTTTCGTGTGCAGAAGAGAGCGACGTGTTATTAGCCAAAAATCCCTGAAAAACCTGATTTAGCTTTTGTTCCCATTCCCAGCTCTGAGGCTGGCAAAGACAAAAATGACACAATATAGAACCTTGACAGCTTTAATCCCATTTATGTACTAAGATGAGGCAAAGGAGTTTTCTGGTTCTTCACGCCTATAACTCCATAGGAAATTGTGCAAATTCTGACACAGTGTCCAACTGTTATGTAAAAAAAAATAAATAAATAGTAACTCATTATTTTGTATGCATTAAAGTACTTAGAACCAGGAATCACAGACAAAAGCACACGATTGTACAAAATTTGCTCTAGACGACATCCAGGTTCTGCATCAGTTCGTTTCCAATTGTGTGATGATTAGCAGAGTCAAAACCACTAAAGCAGTCATGAGTTGAAAGAAATGGAATTCAATACTGGTTTTAAAAATGACCTTAAGAATTTACAGAGTTGATGCTTATTCAAAAATAATAAGTAGGGTGCAAAAGAGTTTTATTAGCTTTGGCAAAATCTATGGGGGTATTCTGCTTGAATCGTGTTACTCCAAGTTCATTAAACAATTATCTCTCTTACTTTATTTATTTTGTCTGATAATGCTCATAGGAAGCTCTGACTTTTTATAGACAAAACAAAATTGAAACCAGACACAGTCAATATATCCTGTGGGTTCATCTCCTGTCAGACAATTCACTGAATAAAGCAGATAATAATTCAGTGGTTTACAGCAGCAGTGTCTTCCCAGAAGCCATAAAGAACATTCAGCTGCTTTCGCCTTCACTGAGAATGTGGAATGGGTTTTGTTTAAGAAGATACTTTCTAAAAAAGCCAGAATACTTCTTAATTTCCATCACATTCAATTATCCATTGCAATATTTGAAATAAAAATGTAGTCTATAAAAATTACTTCAATTTCTCCAGGGAACAAATGTGTTAAGTAATAGTAAGTTAAAAGAATATGATAAAATAGTGCTAAATATTCAGAATTATTTCTATGAATCACTAACAAATATTTGGTGGCGGGTTTTAAAAATATGTTTAGATTGAAGCCAGAGGTACCTTCTCAAAAGACTAAACCAAAAACTAAGTGATTGTCGGTTTAAATAAAGAACTAAATGCCTGTATAATCATTCCAAGTTTGAAAAGTCTGTCTCAAAATCCTGTTCACATCCTGTAGAAATTCAGGCTGTTGCACTTCATTCTAGACCAAACACATCAATAGACAAACCACAGCTAGGTTCAATTTTTCCTTTTCAAACACACACAGCACCAGTAGTAGCAGACTTCCTGATGAGGAAGAATCACAGCGACAGAACCCGGGTCTGACGTGCAAACCTTACACTAACGTCACCTCTGGCGGGGTGAATTGGCCCCAAACAGCTCAGTTTCCCGCAGGGACCCATATACAACCACCAGTGCATCCTCCTCAGGCACACTGGCACAAGAAGCTAGGAGGGAGCACAGCTGGAGCAATGGTTGAGGATTTGAGCTCAGGTTTAGGATTGAGGCCCAAACTGGCCAATGGTATAACCCATACCATGCAACGTAAAGCCTAGTATATCGTCCTAAACAGAGAAGATGCAAATGACTAGAAGCATAGATGGAAGAAGGAAAGACCAACCATCAAATGATCTGTACGTGGACCTCAGACTCATAATCCACCTAAATACACCAAGCATCACTCTTTTTTATGGGTTGCTCCTTTCTCTCTTGCTTGGTCTCAGCTGCTACCGAGAATAGAAGACACCAGAGTCAAAAAGTTAGAGTGCTAATTTGACACAAGCCCCAAAGTGAAGGGCTGCTCCAGTGAGTCCCAAACGGAACAGACCAGGCAGGAGATGCTCCTGCCCAAAGAGAAAGCTGTTCCTGATGAGAGCACACAACTCTGCTACGATTCTATTGAATGTTCAAATCACTAATTTAAAAAACTGCTCAAAATCTCAGCATTTACAGCTTTTGCTTGGAAAGTTTCTCTTATAACACTAATCTTTCTCATGGTGCTCTGCTACAGGCTGTTAGCACAATTAAACTGAATCGTGATGTCATTACACAAAGTTTACTAAGTTTTACATGTAGGGAATATCTTACATGGTTATATTGGAAGACCACGAGTCTTATCGGTGTAAATCAGTGGTGTCAAAGTGAAGCACTGGTGGCACAGTAGGCACAAGCGTACAGCCATGTGTCAGCACCGACGTTATCCAGAAATGTCTGCATAGGTAAGACTGTGCTGGGTACGACACATTTAAAACACAACTGTGCTCCAACACAGAGCTGTGTTGCATTTTACATCCAAAAATATTTCCCAAAATAAAGAAGATGCTTTCTTGTGTGGTAACATCTCCTGTGGTGCCCAATCTGGTGATCCAAAGCCCTCTGAAACAGATATTGTTTCATTCCTTCTCACTGAGATCATACTGTTGAAATACACACTGTAGATTAAGCCTTGGTCAGGACCAGAATAGTTTCATGAGTGTTTTCACAAAAACTGAGTATGGTCTCTCACCACTTTGATATCATGTCTATCTCCACCGGACATGTTGGATTTAGACCTCAGGAAAAGCAGAAAACACGATGGCTCTTTTTATAACACTGATGAAAGTGAAATTATCTGAGTAACAGTTGCAGCCAAAAGCGACTTTTTATTAAGCTACCGTGACATGTCATTCTTTATCACAGAGGAGTGGGTCTCCGTGAAAAGCCTTACTCACGCGATGTCGTAATACACATTCCAGTCACCAAAAATCATTTCCTTGTATCCAAATTATTTGGTAAATGTTGAAAGAAATAAATGACTTCCATGTCATCTATGCCAGTCCCTTGAATTATTTTTTTCAGATGTAAGCATCTTAAGACTTTGAAGCGTACTATCATAAGAAATATATTTGTGACTATATGTTACAAAATTATTCACGCCTGAAGTGTGACTATTTTATCCCCTTGTACTCATAACTCACTCTCACAAGCTTATTCATGCAACGTAATAATTCAGCACTACCACTGCTCCCAACCTGCCTCATTTTAAAGCACGGAAGCAACATGCCTTCTGTCTTTCCAAGGACACGCGTTCCCTACTTCTTGCCTTTCTCACAGGTCCATCCTGGCCTCATACCCTTCATTTTTGCAGGAAGGACCATGCTGATATTGCAAGGCACTTGATAAAATTCTTCTTACTACTGGCAGGGAAAGAACACGGAGATGTTTCTGCAGAAGGAGTGCAGAAGTATGGGATGCACCTCCAGCTAGCCAGCTAGATGGATGGATGTAGTACAGGTAGAGTTATGAAGCCTTTCCTCCTTCCACAAAACTTTCTGTATTCCTTCCTTCTTCCCAGGTTATCTTCCAAATGCCTTGCTCTTTGAACCAACAATTCTTTCCCTCAGAACATTTCATTAAGCCACAGGGGGAAGGAGAAGCTGGGAAGACTGCTCTGAACAGCCCTACTGCTCCGCTAAGCCAAAGAAAGCAAACCAGAATAACTTCTATACCAGCAGCAAAAGCTTCTCAGTCCTGCAAACCAGGCAGCCCTTGCAAAGTGCCGTTGGAGAATGGCCCGTTACATCTAGGTGCTTGGGCGTTATTTATAGAATGTTATTGGGGTCAAACCAAAACTCCGCTAAAGTTCAGTGATGAGGATCTTGTGTCACCAGACTGCGTTCACGTATGGGCCATGGCCATGCTCAATATGCTGATACAGGTGTGACCCAGGAGCTGTGAAAGGAGGAGCTGATAAAATAGGAGCAGGATCCCAATGCACCGGATCCCTCCCATGAAGAACACGGAAACTCGAAAACTCTTGTTAGAAGGAGGACACCAGTTCTTATCAAAAATCCAATTAGCTAATCATCAAAAGCAGCCATCTACCTTTGCCTTTGGAGTGGTCCTTCATAGCCAAACCACTTGGGGGTAATAACAGTGAAGATGAAAATTTATGTCCATATGAGATCAATCAACAATCGTACTTCTAAGGTTTATGTATCTGACCACATGTACATTAAATGTAATATTTTGTTGCTTTCTTTTAGTTACTGTTTGTGGCCAAAAAATAGATTACTTGAATATAGCTCAAGCAAAAATTAATAGAGGAAGCCTTTTACTGTCATAAAAGCACAGGCCTGTTGGTAGCTAGGAGTCTCGAGCTAGTTTGTGTATGTACGTTTTCCACACGGCAAGAAAAGTTTCCTAATTTTAAATCCCTGTCAAAATTACAAATAGTTATCTAAAGAGCAGTTATCATCTTTAGCATTTGAGTGCTCCTTCAAAGAACACAGGAATACAGGGAATGCATCAATAACATCAAGACAAGTGTGAATGCAAGAAATGTGAAGACTTTGTGGCCATGTCAATGCATAACGTAGTTTAAACAGTTATAATCCAGAAAAGGATTTAAAATTAATTTTGAATAGCTGGCTTGAACAAAATCAAGACTTATGAAAGATATTGTTTCCACGGTATGAGCATTCAAATTATAAGCAAATTTACTTTTTCTGTCAAGAATATTATCCTCAGCCAAGCCATATGGTTTATGTAATTTGTGTTTTTCAAACAAAACACATCTGAAGTTGTTTTCCATTAAAATAGTGGAACAAGAACCATGAACCTTACACAAACAATTTTAAAACGCGCCTCGTTGCGTTGCTTTTTAAGCAGCCAGCCTCTCACTTCAAAAAGAAAGTGATGATCATGATAATCTAACGTGACAGAAAGGGGTTGGAGCTCTTTCTGTAGCTGTTTGATTCTTCAAGTGTTTGGGGAAAAAAAGGATCGGCACGACCTCTGTAAATGGACAAGACTGTATCAGAGAAATATTCACCATCGATTAATGTTCCAAAGGGAACAGTACAACAGCTCTAAGATTTTGCCTCTTTGCTCAGGTCAAGCACAATATTAATTGTGAAGACCTATTTTGAAAAAGAGAAAAAGTGTAAGTTAGTATTGCTACCAAAGCGGTGTGGAACAATGAAAAAAAAAAGAGTTTAGAGACAGGAAAGGTAGAGAAAGAGACTGATAACAAAACTGGATACTGGAACTGAAACTTTCACAAGATAAACTGCAATAAGACTCAAACCAGATGGAGACTATAAAAGGAATTAGGAGACTGCATTTTACAAAAGGATCTGGACATTTTGCAAATAAAAATTAAACATAAGTAACTTAAGGAATTTTTCAGAATGACCTGAAAAATGGTACCAAGAAATTAAATCTCTGTCGGAACAGTAGCTCTGGTTATGAATAATTCAGGTAGATCTAGACGCCCAAAGACACAACATGCAGCCTGTGGGACTTGCAGGGACTGGTGAGGTGAAAGCATGAGGCGACCAGCAACCTGATTGTCACAAACTAGAAGGTTTTTCAGGAAACGGGTGAGACCTACGTCCAAACTAGAGCTTGCTTACAGAGGGGAACTGTAGGAAGTATATCAGAAAGGCTAAACACCGTGCCTAGAAGGAAATCAAAGACCATCAGTCTGAAGGGGTGGTTGGCTGCCTTTTAGGTAAGCAGAAGACGTGGATCACCAGACTTGTTAAACTAGTTACAATTTACTGAGGCTCAGAGGGAAATCAGATTATTCCAGATAACGCAATGTAAATGCCCACTCGTGCTGCATCCAGAAATACTTCCTGAGAAAGTTCTGGGAACCCTCTCTGTGGTCTGGCTCTCAGTGTGCTGCAGAACCTAAACCACGGAAGAGCACAAGGTATCCTGCTCTGGCACCACACCATATCACCACTATGGAGCTAGCCATCCATTTGACCCAACAGCCTTACGGAGGAAAGAAGAAACCCCAACAGAAATGGAAGTGATTTTCTAGATGTGCTTTTCAGCACAAATTCTACTGATGACTTCCGAGATAAGCTGGCTGCAGACCTGTTTTAAACACTGAACTGGCGTTGGACTCTTAGATGTTAATCAGGAACATGAGATTAAGGGGGTGTGGAATTTACCGACGAACTTCATTCTTGCTTCAAAAAACCAAAAGAAAAACCATCTGCTGGTCAGGAAGAGGGGATGTGGTTGCAGCAAAGCTTAGAAATTCATCTGTGAGTCTAATATGTACAAGAGATCCTAATCTAGCTCATGACATAATGAATGATTAAAAAAGTGATTGCTTTCATCAGAGAAAGGAAAATACCAATACTGTAGCAATAAAAGCATGCAGTACAATTAAATACCAACATGCAGGGAAAAAATCTGGCTGGGAAAACTATTGTTGTGGGCTGGCCAAGGCACGCCATTTCAAATACCTGTTGAGAGATTTTCTCCAATGACAGAAAGCAAGAAAATAATTTCAAAGGTCTGAGGAAGCCCCCAATAGATTCGACCCCCAAAAGGGCCCCTAGGAAATCGATATTGAATGTTGGGCTATTGAGTGTAGAATAACTTGTGTGAAATTCATGGGAATTATTTAACTAGACATGCTAAAAGACTAGAGAATAGGCAATCCAATACTCCATCACCTAATTTGGCAAAAATGGAGACAGTGACTGGGAAAGTTACACTAACCCGAGAATTGAAAAGCTGGAATTTGAGCAAGAAGTCTTGATAACCAAGAGCTAATTATTTCCTTGTATTTGATTATTTCTAACGACTGCCTAAAAACAATGATAGAAAATGTGTCCTAGAAAGTAAGCTTGTGAAAACCCCTCCTCAGGCAGGGAAATATGAAAAATGGTTGAAACCTGCTTCAGGGCGATCTTAGCTGCTCTTGTTAAAGAAATTATTTGTTGCTCCACTTCTATTTTTTTTTTGATAAGCAACAAATAATATAATGGGAAATCCATCGAAAAATGTGAAAGAACAGATGCAGTAGATAGGTACTGATAAGAAAAGAATGGGAGGATCGACACGCAGGATTTCCTCTAAATTTCTTCCAATTACTGTTGAATGTACAAAACTGAAATGGCCCAAGAGACTTCACAGTCAGTAGTAAATTCTTAGAAACAAAAGCAGAAATTTCACTGCATGGCATAAGAGTAATAACAAAACTGAATGATACTGGTAAGCACATACACCACTAAGGAAAAAGATGGCATAACCAATCTTGCATAACAATGAATCTGTGTAGAAGGTTTTGCATTCATTACCTATTGTTTTAGATACCAAAGAAAGTGAAACTTTATTTACCATAGTGGAGATTGGATGCCAATGGAAATGGAGCCAAAAGAACAGGGAGGAAAAATTAGTGCCACTGTTACTGCAGTGTCACTGACTTTGTGGCAATGTATGTAGGTGTGTACGGAGTCGTATATATCCTACTTTCAAAAGATTGATGACTACTTTATCTGTCTCTTAAACTGTTTCCTGTGTTGGTGTCTGAAAAATGTACAGAACAGGAATTGAAGTATTTCCATGCAAGCTGAAGACACCAGCACGAAACTCAGTCAAAGACAATGATTGCCCCAAAGTTTGTCTGCAGAGTGAATTGGTGTCAGATGACTCATGTAACCCAGAGGTGCTGTTGCTCATGTTGCAGAAAATACTCCCTGTACTCCCTTTCCAAGCTACCTGATGCAAGGATCCCAGTTTAGAGTCAGAGAAAATGTGCAATGGCATCCTAAAACTGGAACAGCCAATAAGTGTTCAAGGCCAGGCTGGGTGGGACTTTGAGCAACCTCATCTAGTGGGAGGTGTCCCTGCCCCTGGCAGGAGGGTTGGAACTCAATGATCTTTAAGGTCCCTTCCAACCCAAACCATTCTGTGATTCTGTGATTCTCCAAAAATCCCAAATGATATTTTCATTCAATAACCAGATACTTTATTTATTTCTGAAATGGTAAATTCTGTAACAGAATTTTTTCCCATAGACACTTTTACTGAACTGAACTTGCTTTTATTTTTAAAGATTTTAAATGGTCCTTTCATTTAGTGCTTTTTGAGAACTTGGAAAAAAAATTTTCCTCTTCTGGGCCAATAACATAGTTCTGAAAACTTCAATGGGAACGTCATTGATATCCAAGCCAGTCCTCCAGGACCCAGAAAAAGGAGCTCTGTCAGAAAGTTTGATCAGGCAGCGAATGAAAATATCAGAAGTTATTTAGATCAGAGAAATTTTTTTTTGAGTTGGCAAAGGGAAAACAGCCTGCTGAAGTCACGTCATCTGTAATTTGGTAAGTTACTTGTTTTCTTTTAATCCTTTTTGAAGTATCAACATTTTCAGTACATTAGCTTGATTTGCAGAGGCATTGCATGACTTGGGATAAACCCCGGTAAAACTTTTAATTCCTATCTGAGATGCTGCAAGTTCTGAAGGAGTTCCTCTCAGCTGAAAACACACGTGAGTTGGGAACATCATCACATGCCCGTTAGCCCTTAGTGTCAGAGCAAGTCAAAACTCCAGAGGGACAGCTAGCCGTGTTCTCTAGTGCATATGCATTTTAATCTCAATAACTGATCTGAAAGCAACCCTAAGTCATGGGAAAAATACTCAACAATTTGAGTAAAAATATTAGGATTTTAGAAAGTAAGAGACATGACAAAAGGTAGCTCATGAAAGACTGCAGGACCACACCACATCACTATAGGCAGAAGTAATTACTACAATAAGTACTATTTGAAATCTAGCACTTCTATGAACTGTACAGTTTTTCTGCATTTTTTACCTTACCATTTTGTATTCTTTCCAGCTCTTTTGAAAATCCAGACTCCCATCTTCTCGATGCTGTATAACCGTCCATCCTCCTCCAGCAATTTCCATATTGCAAAAGACCTATGCAGTAATTAAAAAAAAAAAAAGAACAAAAAACCCATAAAAAAACCTTGCCTTGGAATCATGTCATCTTAGGGGGGAAAGAAGTATTTGTGAATAACAGAACCAAGGAAGCCTGTTTTCCAATGGATTCATACCCTGTGCTCTACCCTCAGCCATCAGCTTAGCTTTTGGCATTCACATCAAGAGTCAATCCATTCAGCACTGGTTGGTAATTTAAAGATTTAAATTGTTTTGCCAAACTGAAGGTTACTGTCCAATTCAATTAAATAAAAAATTGTCCCTCAGGCAAATCAATTCCAAATCTTTCCTATTTATGAGCATTGTCATAGTGATCCTGTGCGAGTGCTTTTGTTTTAATTTGCTCCAGGCACGCGGAGGGAAGTCCCTGTGTAGGTACAGGAAGGAAACAGAATGCCAAACAGTGCTCACATGTGAACTTGATTTAGGGTAACCACAAGAAAACCCACAATTTGCTAGACAAACATTTTTGGCCCTATTCCTCCTTCAGGGAAGACACGCTGAGTCAAAAAATTTATCTACAGGATTTAATTTTTTTAGTCTGATTTACAGTGAGAATTTCTAAATGGTGGATTCACTTTCCTTATAAGTCATTTCAAGCTCCCATGAATCCACTGCCAATTTTTAAATCATTAAATCCCCAACTGTATTAAGACTCTCATTTTATGGACACACACAAATGGTGGGGTTTTCACACTAAAATACAAAATACCTATAAAAAGACTTTGACATTTTCTGGATAATATAAAAAAAAGAGAAAACAGCACAGTGAAAGAAAGATTAACAGCAGCACATTATTCACTAGCCATCACTGTGTGGTCTGGCACTTTCCACGGTGGTAGACACAAACACCTGCCCCATTAACAGGAGTGCCAAGTGATTATAGATGTTCATTGTGCTTAGCTCTAGCCAACAAACGTCCTAGACTGGCTTCTGTCCCAGACAAGGTCAAGGCACTCAACCATTAAACACCTTTTAATATGTTCTGACTTTTAACCCTCTACCAGAAAAGAAAAGGATGAAGAAAAGTGACTTTGAATTTATATGCATCTTTAGATCCTGAGTTTATTGTCAATAAAAAAACCTGGATTAAAAGACCATCCAAAGCGTTGCATTCTTGCCTTTCCTTAAATGCACGGGTAAAAATACTCAAGCTACTAAAAGACATCTATGAGATGTCTTTAACCTTATAGACTATAAGATATTTTAACCTTATAGACTATATTATTATGAACTTCATAATAATAATTTAGAGATCAGACAATTTTAAAGTAAACTAAAGGAGGGGGATTAGCACATACTGCATTTTAAGTGCACACACTCTAAGACATCACAAGTCTACACTGTTGACATGGAGCAAAAGGATCAAGACCAGCCATTTGAGATTCAAGGAATGTGCATCTGCTGTGCAGAAACCAAGCCCAAAGGTTACCATGTTGGGACAACAGTATCCACAGTTAGCTAGCATGTATTTAATGGGTTAAAGTTCTGGCAGATATGCTCAGAGAGACCATCGGCACCAATATGGTAGGAACTCCACAAGCAGAATGTAGAGGGGAAAGTGTGAAGGTTACCTTCATGACAATGAAATTGCTTCTGCAGAGCTATAAAACCGAGATACACAGACCCCACTAGCAATCAACAACGTTATGTTCTCAGTGCCGTGCACCCAGAAGTGCATTGGTAGAAGTCATGCCTGTGAGGGCACTAGAAGACACGGTTAAGAGTCCAACACATTGATTCAAGGGCAGATACGAAGGTTCTGTGTGCACTCAGACCAGTCCCCCTGGCCTACTTCAAGACCATCTAGGGCACCCGAAGGTGCACAAGCCCATGGGACCTGATAAGGTGCAACCATGGGCCCTGAGGGAACTGGTGGATGAAGTTGATAAGCCACTATCCCTCATATTTGAGAAGTCATGGCAGTCTGGTGAAGTTCCCATTGACTGCAAAAGCGGAAACATAACTCCCAGTTTTCAAAAGGGAAACCCAGGAAACTACAGGCCGGTCAGTCTCACCTCTGTGCTCAGCAAGATAATGGAGCAGATCCTCCTGGAAAATATGCCAAGGCATATGGAAAATACAGAGGTAACTGGTGACAGCCAACATGGCTTCACTAAGGGCAAATCGTGCCTGACAAACTTGGTGGCCTCCTATGAAAGTGTTACAGGGTTGGTGCGTAAGGGAAGAGCAACTGACATCATCTACCTGGACTTGTGCAAAGCCTTTGACACTCCCACATGACATCCTTGCCTCTACATTGGAGAGACATGGATCTGAGGAAAGGACAACTTGGTGGATAAGGAACTGGCTGGATGGTTGCACTCAAAAGAGTTGTGGTCAAGAGCTCCATGTCCAAGTGGAGTTCAGGGATGAGTGGTGCTCCTCAGGGGTGGCTGTTGGGACCAGTGCTGTTTAACATCTTTGTCGGAGACATGGACAGTGGGATGGAGTGCACTCTCAGCAGGTTTGCTGATGACACCAAGCTGTGTGGTGTGGTCAACGTGCGGTTAAAGCAATCCCACTCCCCAGGTGCCTGGCATCAGCTCTTGCTGTGTTATCGCTAGGGCAAGGCAGAAATGGGTGGCAGTGGAAATGCCCTCAACACCCTGTCCCCCCAGTTTTCTTATGGAAACAGGAAGCCTGCAGGGAAAAATAACGCAATGATCTCAGCTGAGTTGTGCTGCCGCTATTGATCGATAGCAATCTGCAAACAGGGACACAGCAGAAACACAGGGTGGCTTCCACAGTGTCACCGTCTTTGTATCACCAGTGAAGTGGGTTTAAAGTAAATACGCCAGAAGCATCGGTGTCACAGGGCTTTCAGATAACTGTTGGTTTTCATTGCAACCCAGCTTCTGAGGGTGGTTTAGGAATGTCAGTAAGGCTAAGAAAAGCCGCTGACAACTTGTACGTGTAACTTGGACTTTGATGCTCCATTTCTGGTTTTGGTTGAACAGCTTCTACAGAACTGCTTTTGTTGTTCTTGCCCTGCTCAGAAATGCATAGAAGGATTTGTGTATTTTATGTCATGTCCATTATTTTTCCATTCACACTCACCAGAGCTATAGGGATCCTTACCTATCGCACTCTCCCACCCCAATCCTACTCATGGCTTAATGAACTCAAATTCCTTAGTAAACTACATCTTGACATCTACAGGCTTCCAAAGGCCTCTAATAAAACTGAATTCATTTCAGAAATATCCTAATATCATCATAAAATGGCTATGGACAATAACATCGGTAACATTTATTATTGCCTTTTTCTATTTTACTGGAGCGAGAATAAATTATCCAGGCACACGTGGTTCCCTCCCTCCTGTTTGTCCCACTTTCTGGACACCACTGTATTTTCCTCTCCCAGGTGATCAGCATCCAGCCTTGTTGGGGGCTCCTCCCAACAGTGTCCCATCCGAGGGACAGACGGCACTCTCCCACGTACGAGTTAGGCTTCAGTTATTCTCTCCTGTTGCTAGCTTTAGCTGATTTGGGTACTTTAGCACCAAAAACCTTCCAAAAAATCAGCCTCTTTCACGCGCTAATGTTTCATGAAAAAAAATTCCCAGGTTATTTATAGCAGTACAACATTTTGCAGAATGAGGACTTAAAAAAAAAATTCTCCCGTAAGGCCAGAGCAACGTAATATTAACAAATAAGAAAATAAAAAAAAAATTACTTTACCTTTTTAGGATCTGACACATTGTTAATATAAATAGTGTAGACCCCACTTTTGTTGAAACCAGACTGGTATACGTCTGCACAGTCTCTGAAAGGCTTTTCTTCCTCCTTTTTCGCATTCTTCAGTAAAACTGCAAAAGAACCCGAAAGTGATTATAAGTTACAACAGCAATCTTAAGCATTTCTGTATCAAGGAATTCCACTTTTTCACATTGTATTCCTTTCAAACACACACAGCAATAACGCTGCTGTGGTCCTTACACAGTGCATTTGGTACATTCTGTTACAGAACTAGGATGAGGCTCTCAGACAGATGGC
Organism: Pterocles orientalis; assembly: GCA_011057875.1. Lineage (NCBI taxonomy): Eukaryota > Metazoa > Chordata > Aves > Pterocliformes > Pteroclidae > Pterocles > Pterocles orientalis. Next base: position 950,222 of record WKFP01014368.1, on the reverse strand, counting down.
AGGGTAGGCACCAGCAGAAGTAAGTGAAGATGCAATTAGCTAATCAGAGCATCCTGCCGACCGGGAGGTGAGTACAGCACAGTCCTTCTGAGTGCAAAGCTCTGGGGAGCTGCAGGTGTTGCCCAACTCAAGCTACACCTGGGAAGCTGCCAGAGCTCCCAGAGGTGGCACACGGAGGTGGACAACCTGGTCAGTCTTGTGCTCCGAGACAGATGCTCAGCTAAGGCAGCAGCCTAGAACCCCGGGAGGAAAGAGCTTGTGCCCTTCCTCCATAAGGTACTGCCTTCAGAGCAGCCCAGGGGCTTGAGGCAAAGGGCAAGGGAGCCGTTTGCTTAAGTTTGGGCTTTTTTTGGCAGAGAGTTATTTCATTATTTTCATATCTACATACATAAAGTTCCTAGATACAACCATTGGAAAAAAGCAGCAAACTCAGCGTTACTGAAGTCAGTTGTTTAGAGTCATAATTTAATGAAATTATTTTGGCTCAGAACAGGAAGACAAGTAACGTTAGAAAACCAGCGCAGATCTCAGTCCTGTGTATTGCAAACAGACCACGTATACGGGTTTGGGCTGAGAAACCGGGAGGGCGAGGTGTCTGAGGATCTTGAACAACCAGGAGATTCCTGCAGAAGGAGTAACATCCGAGAGCGTTCCTTCGCTTTCACGAACAAGAGCGGCGTGACCCCACACGATACTGAAGGGTATGACTTCATCCCAGCAACACATACTTTAAGCACACCAGTATTCCCATGGAAACCCATCAGCCCGCTCAGACTCTTAAAGCTAAACACGTCCTTGAGTGCTGTGCAGGTCCCGGCCAGCACTTCATTTATCCCTACAATAAGGAAACAACGTGCAAGTCCTCCAAACACACTCAGGTGTGACAGACACACCTTTTTTAAGTAAAAAATGTGAGCTATAGGTACAGAAGGGACTACGCCTCATCCTCTCTCCATGAAGCGGGCTGTGCTGCGAAGCTGGTGGCAGCGGGGTGTGGAGACGCGCCGGCCCCGCACAGCGCCAGGGTCTGCCCAGGCTGTACGATGGTGCGCAGTGGTGTCGAGGCTTCACAGCTTGGGGGGGCAATCTCACCTCTGAACACTCCGAAGCGGTGTTTTAGGATGGCAGGTTCCTGCCAGATCGATTGGCGCTAATGCCATTTTGCAGAGGAGTAAACTGGGGAAGGGAAAGGTTGAATGTTTTACCTCCGTGACCTTGTGAAAAGGCGAAAATGGAAAAATAGTGAGAAATGCAATCCTGAACTGTAAGAGTATCCTGCTCTCGGGGTAGGTATTTTACTTACGTCATATTATTTTTTCCCTTATGTGTGTTTTACTTTTTCTTTTCGAATTTGATTTTAACAAACAAAAACTCCTGACCTCTCCCTTTCCATGTATTTGCTGCATATTTATTGCTTTTATCCAACACCATCAATAAAAATAAAGCTGGGTTCCTATGCTCGCATACGCACTTCAGTTGGAAAACCAACGGCTTTGAACCGTGGCCACGTTTGGAAGAGGTGACACCGGCCACCCAGCAGATGACACTCCTCCCCGCGGGATGGCAGGGGACGAGCTCCTCAGCAAGGGGCGCAGCAGCAGCGTACTCTCAAAGTGTCATTTTTGAGGTAAGACACAGAACTGAGGCCTCCAGGATTTGTGTTAATTAAGGATTTCACGGTACTTTTCTCTAAGCAGATGATGTCAGTGTCAGTGGCCAAAGTCCAACCTGAATAATTACTTGGGGCCAGAGCCAAAGCCTAGAGGAGTTACAGCAAAGCCTCCCATTGACTTCAGGCAGCTTTACATTAGACCCGTTCTTCCTGGCCTCAGTTTCTCTAACACTGTTGTTTCAACTGCAGACATCAGTCTCTCTTGTCTAAAAAATGTATTTAGCTGTGCGGAGGCAGAGTGCTCATTTCCTCAAGTTTTAAAGTACTTATGTTCTTCTATCTGCGTGTAAAGAGATGATCTTACCTCTATTTAACCATTACCCACACATCGAAAACCACTTGGAAATAACTACTTAAAAGTCAGTCAAGGGAATCTGAATTTGGTTCCTTTTTGACTGAAAGCTAGGCAAAAAAAGTCATTACTAGATCCTAAAGTTCACAGTATTTAAATTTTAAACAAGGTAAGATTTTAATTTCAGAATACTTAGATTTAGATTTGAAAATAATTTCCTAAGGAGATGGATAGCTAGGAAGCATACTTAGAAATAATTTTTTTTCCTCATTCTTAAAGACAAGAAAAAACACAATGAAACTGCTGCTGATGTAAGAGATGAAGGGTAGATAAGTGCCACTGGTACGTCCAGTCCCTTCCATCCTTCCTCGCATCATTAAACAGCCGAAATACCTGAGATCACAGACAGCGGATGCGTTAACTTCCTACAGACTGAGCAACCCAATCCCCTCCTTTGGCAGCAGTGGGTTTTGTTTGGTGAACCACTGTAGCCAGGAGGAGATGGTTTTCCTTGGCTTTCTCCTTGTGGAGGAGCTGAACTATCATAGTCTGCAGCACAAGGATATTGAGCATGACCAGCGTGAAGTTGAGTTTCTCTCAACGCATCAGACTGTCATTTGCAAGAACAGCCCAAAGTTATCAGAAAATTAGTACTCAGGAATGTCACTGGTAATGTTCTTCTAGGGTGAAATATGTTTTTTCTATGGTTTGCTGTTGTTTTTCTAACTTAATATCCCATACAATTTCCAAACCATTTCTACCTACCATAGCTCCAGACTGTTTTCTTCTATGACATTACATAGACCCTGAATCCTTTACACATCCAGTGAAGTTCCTGAACGATGCATTGGCTCACACATGGTAGATGCGTCAATAATTTCTTTTTAAAAGTAACAAGGCTCAAACAAAATAGTTCTGAAACAGAATCCGTAGCCATTACATTTCTTGGTTCAGCTTCAAGATCTTAATTGGCTTTACACGTATTTCTGATGTTAGTTTAGGTATTTCCAAATACAATGCTTACACTAGAAGTTTTATGTACCTGAAGAAAAAGATAAGTCTATGCCAAGCCAAATACATTATCAGTTTTTAAACCTGAATGCTTAGCCAAAATTTGGAGCCCAAAAAAACCAAAGGGTTTTTTAGATTGCCTTTCCTGGATGAATAAGCTGGTGGTGAAGTCATGCTCCTTCAAAGTGCCGATACCTGTGTGGAAGATCCTGCTTTCTTGACCAGAAGGAAAATTAACAAGAGAAATAAATTCTTCTTTCATTGCAGTTCTGAAAATATTTTGGTTAACTTTAACTTCAATTATGAGGAAGAGAGGAAAAAAAAAAACAACTCTCTCTACTTAAGCCAGGACACACCCCAGTAACTTTCTCCTTGGGCTACACTACCCGTGTTTCTCTACCTGATGAATTATTTCTTTCATTTATCGATCTTTTGGCTGTTTCTTTTCCTCACTGCCTGGAATGGTGATTTGAGTCCAGCCGATACAGCAGGTACCATCCATAGCTGTCCAGAACTCTACCAGATGGCTGCTCCCATGTAGAGGCAACAGCTCCGGCAGTACAACGACCCCGTGGGGGACAGGAACCCCAACCAGTGAGGTTTCTGCTGTCCTAGAGGCTGCGAACGGCTGAGTAGCTGCTCTGCCGTTCCTACTAACAGAGTACTGACCTTTAGTAGACAGCCAGGGCCAGTGCCTGAGGCTGTAACCTCTCCAGTTTTCTTGGGAAGGGTTTCTGGAGCTTGGAGTGGGAGAGCTCTGGTGTACGGGGCCTTTTTCCAAAACAATAACCAGGAAAATCCCTCAACTGATTTCCAGTTGTGTGTGCCTCTGTGCAGGGTGAGACTGTTTCTCTGCTATCAATCAGTGAAATAAGTCAATAGTAAATGAGTTTACTAGTTCCTAACAGCTATCAGAAATGAAAGATGCCTTCTTCTATGCTTGGGATTAAAGAAATACAGACTGACAACTAAGAACATATAGTTTCTGAAATATTTAGTAATCTAACATTCTCCTCTAGGAATATGAAATGTAAAACATACAATATCTTTTATTTTTCTTAGGTGTATGAAAATCATCTAATCTCATCTCCACTACAAAAAAAAATCAAAACTATTTTTTTTAATTGGGACTTCTGTTTCTTTTTGAGAAAATTAAGAACCTATCTCATTGTTTTTGGAGTCTGTCAGATATTTAGTGAACGAATACTGCAGTTGGTCTGCGAGCAATAATGTTAAACTGGAGTTCACTGTGTTGACTGAATCAACAAAACCACATTCCCATTTACTAAATTATTTAAGATCTAAACTGCCATATTTGTGAAATCAGTTAAGACTGAGCTAACCACTAGAGCCTTACATCCCTTAGCGACACTGCCAGCAAAGGAAAGGCAGCTGTCTGTGTTTTTGCATGACAAGGACTTGTCTGGACAGATGTGCAGAGATTTCTGTGGTGTCTCCGTGGATTATTATATTTTCATCGTTCCGATGTTATATTTACATGAATCTCATTTTCTTATAAGACAATAATCCCTGTACACACCAAGAAAAACTCTTCATGCCTTTGAAGCCAGGAGGTTAAAGTCTCCGTCTCTTACTGGCAAATATAATTGACCTGAATTTCAGCTGCTCTATCAAAAGCATCTGAGGTGAAAATTTCTGTCCTCAGATGAGCAGCTTCTAAAAAAAATAAAATAGGAGAAGGTTGTGAAGTGGTTATTTTTTACCTACAGCTGTAACAGTCCCAGACAGGGTCATTCAAGGACTACCAAATGGCAGCGTCTGTCTAGATCCAGACTGCAAATAAATTCTGCCTTGGTCTTGTCACGGTTCCAGACAGATGCTGGGGAATTCTACATTTCTATAAGAGACCCTGCATCTCTGACCCCTTTCCCAGCCATCTGGGTGCAGCTGCTGCGCACCACCATACTCCCAGTTGTGATGGCAACAGCGCCTGGCTGGTGCCAGATCAAACCAGGAACACTCTGCTGATGCTACCAAAAGGATGTCGGTCAAACATCCCCAGCGAGGGGACATGGCACCTGCCCCACGTGTGGATATATTCTCCCAGACCTCACAGCAGGCACCACAAACAGATCTGACAGAGGAGGGGTAAAGATTATTTTTTTGTTTGAGGAGGAAAAATGTGCAAAGAGCTACAGCCACTCCGTTTTTGAGGTATCGCCTGTCGGTTCAGCAGCCTGGTCTTGTGGATATCAACCTACCCTTGGGAACAAACAGCAAACTGCAGCCTGACAGCTGTGACATCCAACTGCAACAAGGCAACCCAGCGACAACACACTTGTGCTGCAAATGTCGCACAAACCACACGAAAAGGTGCAAACCTGGAGGCTGACTTCCCATCAGATGTGCTCTCCAGATACCCATCGTGTTGCCTACAAACTGAAATTATAGCCACTGAAGAGCACGTTTGTGTCCTGTCCAAAAGGACGTGAAAAGTGCATTTTTCTAGATTCTAGTCGGTTCGGGTACGTAATGCACAGTATGAGTTTTTCCTCTCCTCAACGTATTTCTGGATTATTACCAGAACGTGTACTCGCTTTGGTTTATTAGGGAGGTGAGAAAAAGTTTAGGACTGGAGTTTGGATGTGCATTTTCCTTCCAGTAAAGCATACATTCACCAAAATTCTTTTCAAAATAATATTTCTCTGTGAGATTGCTCTGAATCTGACAAAAAGAGCTGGCCAGAGGCAAATTGGGGAAAAAAAAAAAAATTGACATATTGGAATAAAGTATTGCTGTTCTGGGAACTATTGCTCCATAGTAAAGTTCATAGATTATAAATTTGCAGATTCCAGTTTATAAAACTTTATTGTCAAGGGTCCCGTTAACCTCAGATGAAGTTATGAGAGTGGTTATACCCAGCTCCAGCCTCTCCAGTGGCCCATCTGCAGCATCCGCGGCCCATCAGGTCATCGGGCTTCCTCACCACATTTGATCTTTTAACTCTCATCGCTCTTCTGTTTTCATCTCTGCTTGTGCCCTTAGAATTACTTATTTTCTCCTTATTTTCTCTTTCCTTTAGGCCTTTTTCTCCTTAGGAGGACCCTAAGGCTTTTCAAGGTCTGGACTAACATCTGGCCCAAGAAAGAACCTTCGCTGGGAGCAGATGTCCAAAGCAGGCGGCTGGAGAACGGCGTAAGAGCAGACAAGCATCTCCAGGAATTCACAGCATAGGCGCTTCCTCTGCCAGATAGAATATCTTTATATTTAATAAGCTCTGAAAGAATTTTCTTCCATGAATTTCTCCAGCTGCTTTTTTTAAGCCATGTGAATTTTAGTCATTCCCAGTGTCCCATAGCAAGGAACTCCATACGTGTCCTATGTGAAGGATCATCTCCCATCGTTAGCTTTTAACTAACAAGTGTATTTCAGCGGGTGACTCTTTATTCTTGGCCGAAAGTGCCAGTAACTCTGAATCCATTCTCTACAACCCATCTTCAATTTCTACTGCCTTCTCCTTCTATTATCTTTTATACTGCCTGAAGTATCTCAGAAATCCTTAATGAATGCTATTTCATCTCTTTGTTCATCTGTCTTTATAGCTTTTTCCATCTTTTTTTCATTTTGTTTCTTTTTTTTTTAGTTCAATATTTTACACACTATTTAATCACATAATGAATTACACTGTGGAACATTTTTTTTTTCTGTTCCTTTGTAATAATTTACAAAATACTATTTTTTTTTCAACCATTAATAGGTAAGTAATATCTCATGTGTCTTTCTTTCAAGATTTCCTTGGAAGCTTACCTTGAACTTACAGGGGTATTTTAGAAGGTGGGAAAAAGCCAGAACTCTAGAACCCCTTCCTCAGGCACGCTCACCTGCTGAACTATTAGAATGGAAAATGCCGACCTTCATTGAAGTGTTCAGAGTTTATGGCAGCATAGGTAAATATATACATACATATACACACACGTTTTTAGTGTCTAAAGGAGAACTGAGTCGTAACCCAATGCCCAGCACAATGGCAGAGCGTCACTTCAAGGAGCAGTGTGGCTCTTCCCATTTCTTTTGGTTTTAGACTGTCTTCTAGCCCCAGAATGAGTCGGCTAACGGAAGATCTGGCAGAAAGTGTTGGGGTTTGGTGTGGCAGAGGAGGGGGAAGCAGGCTTGGGGGTTTTGTTTGTTTGCTTTGTTGGTTTTGTTTTCTTTCTTTATTTGTTATATAGAATCATAGAATCATTAAATTTGGAAAAGACCTCAAGGATCATCAAGTCCAACCCTCAACCCAACCCCACCCAACCCACTAACCCATGTCCCCAAGCACCACATCTACATTTTTTTTGACCCCCTCCAGGGATGGTGACTCCACCACTGCCCTGGGCAGCCTGTTCCAATGCCTCATCACTCTTTCAGTGAAGAAATTTTTTCTATATGTGGATTTATTATTCTACTGGAGCAGGCCAATGGTCTGATTCGTCCTGTGACCCTATTAACACTAGACTGGATGGAGAAATGGAAGGATTTTTTTTTTCCAAGGAGCAATAACAAAAGCAAAAATAGCCCCTTTGTCATCATCCCCTAGCCCTTCGTGGCTGCATGTGTACCACTTACCGAATGCAGGATGCCCAAACGGATGTGCAAACCTCTCTGAAGTACAACCCAGCATAACAACCAGGCCATGCTGAGATGCAGCTAGTAGGGCTACGACGATCCTACCAGCCTAGGAACTAGTCCAGTCTCAGATTCATCGGGAACGCTAAGGTTCATTACGCACAAGAATTTCACCTCCGTATTTTTAAGGTGGGGAGGAAAGGGAAAATGTGTAGACTCACATTAACATTTACAGAAATGTTTTAGCAGCTAACAGAATATTGCTTTTCCCTCCCACATACCCTCTAAGAGTCTGAAGTAGGAAAGGCAATCAATTGCCTAGTAAGAGCACTCAAGCTATCCAACTAATTATTAAAGAGATCATTTAAAGCAGAATTTCCCTCCTGTAGTGCTGCAGGAATTGACGTGGTCTTGGAAAATGATGTTAGCATAGTGGGCTTTTACCCTCCCCAGGGCATAATTATTTACTACCTAATAAATCATCAACAGTTATCAAGTTTGTTTCCCGATAAATCCAGCCTTAGTGACCGGTAACAATCCTACTTCGATTCACTGTGCATTTGAAAGACATCACTTAGGAATACCGCAAAGTGGTCCTCATTAGTGAGCTGGAACAGAATGCCTTAAGGCCCATTTACAAAGAGATAAAGACACTTAATTATCCAGCTGCAATATAGTTCTGTAATAGTTCCTGCCTGGGACAGCAATTTAATGAGTAACTAGCCATTCTCTGAAAGATGAGAACTAAAGAAGTCTTTCATGAACTATTACAAGAGAGATTAAGCCACTGGCTTTGTTTAATATTTCTAGTGCCCCTATATTTTTAATTGATTTATGTTTTTCCAGACAGGCACCCTGATGTGCATTTAGTGTTTCCAGCTGAAGAACGGTATGCATAGAAAGGAATTTTTCACTAACAAGCCATTTGGGTGACACCAGCAGCACCGTTAGCGGGTTTATGTATGTTCATATCCCCTGTGGTATCTTCGGTGTGAGGGAATAACACCATCCTCACAAAGCAGAGTGAAGAGGGATTTGGCACTGACATGTACTGTAAGAATGAGGGTGAGCAATTGATTTCAATACTAACAATCAAGAATTTAAATGTAAAAACATGTACTTAAGATATTCATTTTTCAGTGCTAACAAATATTGACCTCCTGCTGCGACCATCAGCAAGTCAACAGGGGTAAAATATGGGAATCCTCAGTTCTGTTTTGAAGAGTTTAAATATTTTCTCATCGACACAAATCTCAAATTCTGCACATTCAAACTGATTTGTTTCGGTACTGGATTAGACAGCAGCCTGGCTTGATCCTACCTCTGTTACATTCTATTATACAGCATAATTTGGAAATTAAGGTACCTTGCCTGAGCAAAGTATCAAAATAGATTTATTTTTAAATCATGATCAATAGGCACTTCTGGGGAGGTAAATTCCCAGCATATATGTGTATTATTTTGAGAACTAACATTACCTTCTCGCCAGCATTCAAGAGGAAGCTAATGCTTCATTTTTCTCCTACTAGGAGGTCACAAAAGCAGACATTCATGACAAAACCTTCTTTACTGTTCCCTTAGTCCTCTGAAGTATACAAGCTTAGAGCAAATATTTTAACAAGGTATGTTATAATGCAGTCTGACAGACAACATAAAAACAGGAGAATGAAAATAAGTTTATGGTTAAATATACTTTCCCATTGATTTTTTACATTCCCTTATCCTGTGGGCAGGAGCACCTGGGCAGCAATCCTAAATTATGCAAATTAATGTTAACACAACAGACACTCTAGGTCCATGTTTTTCTACTTGAAAAAAAAAAAAAAGAGGACAATGTATTTGCAAATACATCTGACTTCAGACTGGGCACACTTTGTGATGTTTGCCTTGGAACACAGTTTCCTATGGGACCAATACAATTTCTGAATTACTTGGTTTGAACTTGTACACACTTCTTCAACGATTATGTTATATATTGCTTAACATAATTTTCAGTGTATTCTTTGTATTTTCTTTTTGAGTAATATTTGTGTGACTCCCTACCTAGCATAAGTATTTTTTCTCATATGACAGCTAGAAACTGTCTAGCTGAAACTAAACCGTTCACTGTGTAACAGATTTATTGCTTGACAGTGACAGTGACGTCCCAAAACGCTTTATCTATCCTCAGACAAATAATATTCAAAGCAGTATGAGGAACGAGCAGTTTAAAGAAAACAACGATCACAAAATCTTTGGTGGCCTTTGGAAAGAATTACGTTATCTCTCTCCATCTCCCTTCTTCTACAGGTGAAGGACTCCTACAGTCTTGGAGACAGTAACGGAGTTTCTCTATGGTGACTAATTAAACATTCTCCTCAAAGTTTCTATTTCTCTGTCATTTGTTGGGAAAAAGTAAAAGTTTCAGGTATTTATCTATATTTGAATTTGGAGATTACTTAACCTTTAAAAAGTTGCCTTATATTGCGACCATACTGAACGATCATTTCAGTTGGAAGGTTAGTGTCTCAAAGTGCTGATTTTTCAGAAATTCAATTTCAGAAATTTATTGGCAGCTGCTGCCAACATTGTTGCTCCTCCCTCAAAAATTCGTAAACAATGTGACAAATCTATTTAACCATGGACACAGGCCAAAATGGAGACACACGAGTTTCCATGGTGTCCTGCGTATATGACTTTCCGTGGGCTTTGTGACCATGCTGGTTTTGGCTGGGATAGGGTTAATTTTCTTCATAGTAGCTAGCACAGGGCTATGTTTTGGATTTATGCTTAAAACAGAGTTGATAAAACAGGGATGTTTTGGTTGCTGATGAGCGGCGCTTACAGAGTTTTTTGGTTCTCACCCCACCCCACCAGAGAGCAGGCTGGGGGCACACAAGAAGTTGGGGTTCTTCTGCTGCCCCCGACTGACCAGAGGGATATTCCACACCATACGACATCACACTCAGCGTTTAAAGCCGGGGGAAGAAGAAGGAAGGGGGAACGTTCAGAGTGATGGCGTTTGTCTTCCCAAGTCACCCCTACGTGTGACTGTCCTGGGGATGGCTGAACCCCTGCCTGCCGATGGGAAGCAGTGAATGAATTCATTGTTTTGCTTTCCTTGCATGTGTGGCTTTTGCTTTACGCATTGAACTGTCTTTATCTCAACCCATGAGTTTTCTCACTTTTACTCTTCCAATTCTCTCCCCCATCGCACCGTGGGGGAGTGAGTAGCTGTTTGGGGCTTAAGACTGGCTGAGGTCAAACCATGACAGTGACCTATTAGAGTGTCTATTTTAAGGATTACGTGCAACTGAAATCCTAGACTCGCTCACACTGGGACAGAGGTGGGTGGTATTTTGGAAACCAAACTTGCAAACAATTCCAGAATTTCCAGGTGGCCCTCATCCCAAAACCAATCTGTACCAAAACTGACACTGAAAGTGGGATCTGGATTTTGTATTTAGATTCATCTGTCTTTTAAAAATTTACCTTTTCTGTGGCTTTTGCTTATTTCTCTCTTCCTCATTTGCCTTTATATCCTTCAGAAATTCTCCAAAATTTTGTCTAACTATATCACAGCAGATTTCTTAAGGTTGTCATCCAGTGCCAGGGACTATGTTAGCTAAGATGCTCAGAGGGTAAAACTAAACAGCAGCAGTTTCTGGTCAGCCCTGTATCTCTGCATTGTTCAGCTGTATTATTCACCGGCTCCTAGCAGGAAAACTTCTGAAAGCTTCCCAACATATTTAAATGAATATTTAGGTTAATAATTCAGGTTGCTCAAAGAACTTGGGGATAACCCATCCCTGAAGGGGTTCAAGGCCAAGCTGGATGAGGCTTTGGGCAACCTGGGCTAGTGGGAGGTGGCCCTGCCCATGGCAGGGGGGTGGAACTCGGTGATCTTTAAGGTCCTTTCCAACCCAAACCATTCTGTGACTCTATGATTCTAATCTAAAAATAAATCTTCTGATATGATTATGTCATTATTGGAGGAAATTTGTGCCATGTCTTGTAATCAAACAACAATGGTTATTACCAGCTTCGTTTCAAATGAAGTTGTTTAGCTGTACTATTATTATTTAATAAAAAAGTAGTTTTAAAATTACTAATTTCAGTTTCACAAATTGGAAAATCCTGAATACTATGACTTACACAAGGAAGAACATAACTTTCCTGTCTGTGACTTATCTTGGAGGAGATTCTTAGGTTTATTGATACTGATAATAGTTTTTATAAAGTATATACACATACATGTAATATAAAATATATTGACTTACATTTTCAATTATGGCTAAAAATCCAAAAAATATATGTAGAGCCATTCTCAAAAATACCGCAGGGTTTAGACACACTTTGCAATTCCTCTCAGCTTCTGCATTCATCCTTAGGAACCTGTCTTTGACAATCTGCCCTTCTAGACTTGATGCTTCGCTTAGGTTACGCTTCCATTCAAAGATGAGTGTCCCCAGTTAAAAGCCTGAAGTTTTTAAGGGGAGCCATCTTTTGCTAGCTCTTCAACTTTCTAATAATTCAAAAATCCTTATCAGTCTCAATGATACCTAGCAACCTTTACTTAATTAAATACTATCTTTTACCAATGGAAAACGACTCTCAGTGTTGCTGGCTCTTCCTCTTCTTCCTACCATATAGCTGTTTTGTATTCTTCACATACCTTCTCTCTCTGACAGTTCTGCATGTTACAGTTCTCTCTCCTCATATGGAAATCATTCCAGGTCTCTAATTATTTCCATTGTCCTGTTCATTCCTGGAGCATTTCCATGTCTGCTATATCCCTTACGAAATTAGATAACTGAGATTTACCAAAGTACAAGACGGAAGGGGCGTCACTGATTTATGCATCACATTTTGTTATTCTCTATCTCCCAATAAACACCAGTTCTCACAGCATAGTTTATGTCTGAACGTTAGTGCACCCATAAAGACTTGTGTTAAGACTATCTAAACTTCGTATTTTTTTGTGTGTGAATTTAGAGGAGCTCCAGTTGTGCTTCCCAGCATGCATACTTCATCTTCAATATATATTTGCACAGACTGAAGCTGGTATTAATTTTTGGTACAACTGAATGCTTTAGTACTCAGCCTTCATTAGAGTGGTCCTGTGCTCCAGGAAAACATTATTATTTTAGTTTAAGATGTCTGGCTCCTTTTTCAGCTGTGAATACACTTACCAAAAATGCTGGTCAGCTAGACTCAATTGCAGAAATGTCTCCTCTCACTGTCTATCTCTCTTTAAATAAAAGAGGTATCCAAGGAAAATTCTGAACATATTAATATACAAAAGGCAATGGAGTCCATAGGCTATTAAAATTATATTTAGGCATTTAGCTGTGCTGAGCCTCTTTTGCTTCCACAGTTCTTCAGAAGTAAAAAAATACTCCTGAAAAGTCAGGTTTTCAGGCACCTGAATTTGCACCCAGAAGCCAAATCCTCTTCTGTAGTTCCCACTCAAAGTTTTTGTAAGAAACATTTGAGGAAACTAAGTTTAGGAAAAATGTTGCTTTGTTTAGTTTTTTTCTTCTAATCAAATTCAAAATTGTTAGAAAAATCTGTTTCCATCCTTAGAAAGAACTTGCAGCATATCTCCGTATGAGAATAATATATCTTTCATTTTGTTATTAACTTTAAAGTACTCCTGAGCTCTATTAGAACACTCTGAACACATCTTTGCCAGGTTTCTTTGCCAAAAGGCCGTAAAACGTAATAACGGATTTGCAGTGCATCGCAACGTTCCTCTACCGACATGAGAACAGCCTGCTCTGGAGGAGGGATTTAATTCAGATGCTGGGGAGCTGTGTCACAAAGCAGAAGGGAACACTCAGAATGAACATGGGGGGTGGAAAGTTTTTTTAAAAAAAATGGTCGATCAACACAGGCAACACTTCCAAAGGAAGGGATGTAATCCCCGTCACTTGAGCAGCTTTAGATCGAAGCCACACAAGTTGCCTGGGAATATCCAGCAGAGAGCAAACCCACAGTGCCGTGAGCCGGACAGCTCGAGTGATCTAATACCTCCTTCTGCCTCTTCAGCAGAGTATTGAGTAACGGTGCAGGTGACAAGGTTTTGACCCAGGGGACGGAGTTGTTGCTTGCGTTTTTGTTTGGGTTTTTGCTTTTTCTTTCTCAGATGATTTATGGCGCTTGTAGCTGTAGGATTACAACGAGCAGCTATGCTGGGCTCTCCACGCTGCTGGTGCTCGCAGAGACATCTTCCATCCACGTTTCCAAACTCACTCCGTGTCCAGACAACTCACACACCTACAGCTTCTCTCCAAGTTTACCCTTTCTCAGAAGGGTTTTGATGTGGCTTCTTCCCAGATGGATATTATTGTCTTTCCTCAACTTTCTTTCCCCTAGTGTTTTTAACCCTCTGCATGCCATACCAGGCAGAGCCATTAATCCCCTTTTTGCTGTTATCCTTAGTGCATACCTTTTCTCTTCTATTCTCACTTGCGTTTCTTCTTCCCCCTCTTCTGTATGACCTTGCCCTGGTTTTCATAGTTACCAACTTGCTCTTTCCAGGGTCCCATTCCCACCCTTTACAGTGGTCTCCGTTCATTCATCTCCCTTGACCAGTTTCGATAAAAGGAATTTATTCCCAGAGACATTCTGCAGTGTCTTTAGCATTTGAAAAGTGAAATATTACCTGAATTTCTTTCTCAGTCTCTGCAAGAAATCTGTTTACTGAGAAGGGCAGACTTGCAGAGGGTTGTCCTTAAGCCTTTGTCACACCCTTATTTCTATCTTTTGTGTTTGTGGTGTGCCTGACACACCCAGAAACAAACAAACAAAATCCAGCAAGGCAGAAGGAAGTAAAATGATCCCTTACTAAAAATAAAATTTAATTTAAGAGAAGAAGAGGTTCTTCTTTTGAATGTCTACAGCACCATAATTATGGCCTTCATCAGCTATGGTCAAGATATAACTCAATTATACTAATTAGAAAAAAAAATCAGAAATGGCCATTAGTGCAAGTGTTGGCCTCAGCACTGTCTGGACCTTATTTGTGAATTTGTGAGTTCTCATCAGCTCTTTTGCCCTTAATTATAATGAACTTATTCCAAGAGCGAAAGGGACATTGTTCTACCTTTCCAAAACTTCAGGACTTACTTCAGAAGAAATTTCCTGGTACCTCTGATGTTTTATAGTGTTACTTGCTTACCTCCTTCCTTGGAACAGAGGGTGATCAGTGTGTGGACCGTATCCATCAACTCAAGCTGCTGTTTCTGCAGGACGCTGTTATTGCTTGTTGCTTTGTTTAGCTGCTTCTCCAGCTCCTGGATTACGTAGCTTTGTCGTGTGACCAAGCTCTGCAGGTTCTCTTTTTCCTCCTTCAAAGTGTCCAGCTCCTCTTTGTGCCTCTCTTCCATTTCTAAAATTCTGTGCTCAAGTAAACTGAAATGAAATAATCAGTAGGTATTATTTCATGCCAACATATTTATCAATACAGAAAACAGCTATTTTGTTTTTCACTATAGAATTCAGTACATAAATCATTTATTCTAAAAAATGTCGCGTCTACTAATCCAACCCATTGATGTTCTCTACAAGCAGACAAACAGAACTGATCTCTAAGGCTCCACTTTGTGATATTTGCATGCCCTGATCCTTAGATTAAAGTGCACAGAGCTGCATATCTACCCAGCCAAGTGCATGAGCCAGTAACACAGGTGTACACAGAATTTCAGGCAGAAAAGCCCAAGGTAGGCAAAAGAGGGAAAAGAGAAGGGCATGGAACAGGACATCATTGGCAATATGAATGATTCAATACAATGAGAGACAAAAATCAGGGATAAACTAAGGAAGAGTTTGTGAAGGACCTTACCACTGAACGGATGATAATCACCAGGAGCCATGGAGTACCATCAGTGGATATGGAATGGGCGATAAAAGTACCGTTGTATGTGGTTTGTGAAGGTAGGAAGGGAACTGTGCACCAGATGAGTGGCATGGACTTTCACACTAAGAACTGTTTCCCCAAAAGACAAATCAGAAGTTTGCAATTTAAGGTAGGATTCCCTCGCTTGCCTTGACTCCACAAAAACATTCCACCCCCACACAGATGCTTTGTTTGGTTCCACAAGAGGTCCCTCAGACAGAAAACTGTCGGGCATCACACTGTGTGACCAGCTTACATCAATTTTTATAAATTACTTTTACATATGTATGTAAAGATTTTTTCCTAAATAATATCCTTTCCTAGTACCCTTTCTGAGTTGGAAGCATACAATGTACAAGGATCAAAGGCATGTGTCGGATTAGATCTAGAAGAACAGAGAAGTTGTAGACAGAAAGGAGAGCTAATATCTGTCAACAGCGAACAAGATATTTTTCAGGTCAGTGCTTTGATGTTGGGTGGGAGTTTAGCAAAAAGTTTTTATTAATATTAGATAAAGAAATTAATTCAATCCCTCTGCTACTTTCTGTTCAGTAATTCTACTACGTACGCCAAAAGAAGCGTTTCTCATGCCCATAAACCAACTGGCGGTTACAAACGTGCCAGCAAACTGCTTCCTGTTCAAGTCAGTCTGAGGTTTTATTTGTTTGCACTCTCCCTCCACCTTTGTTTTTACTTCTGGATAATAGATCGGTGGCAAGATGCCTGCATAATTTCAGGTTATTTAACCTAACCGAAGAACGTAATAAAATCCATACGGAGTTGTTTCTACTAGATATCAAGGAGCCTTAATATGAGCTCTTACAAATGATAACAACGCAAAGATTACGTTCAGGCCCTGGATTTGCTGTACAAACTACAGTACTATTTTTTTTTTTTAAATAGAAGAAACCAAGCAGCAAATCTCTTTTTTTTCTGAAATGTTATAAATGTGGGACTTGCAAAGATACTGAAGAAAATATACTTTGTAATATCAACATATCTAGTTCTGTGAAAGCCAGAAGAATCTGGGGGAAGGGGGAAAAAAGAAGTGATGGGAAGGGAAACACTTTTTTGTGGGGTCCCAGACACAAAGGGTTACAGATCTCATTCTAAAAGCCTCATTAATTGATAATGAAAGCATAACAAGATTCAGTGGACTGGAATCAGATGACAGAAAGTTTCATTCTAAAACAAAGTATGGATTTTGAAGCCAAAGACAATAAATTATTTTAACACCTTATCAGACCTGTAGCTGATTTTTTTCATCACTTGAACTCTAACATTAAACATGATGCCTTTGCACTCTAGATTCACATGGATTTTTGGGGAAATGTTTATATGGAAGTCTTTGAGCTTTGTTATGCAGGTCAGAGCAGTTTAGCGAGGCAGAAGTGGTTGAAAATGTCCTGATGGGGCTCGTTTTAGTCATAAAATACTGTTCAGAAAAAAAAAAGTTCCAAGTGAAATTTATGATCTCTGTCCACCATTTCACAGAAATTATTAAAATGCTCATTTTGAATCTAGATTTTAACTTTTCTGATAGACTGTAAGCTATAGTAATGCACTGTGGGTAGGAACAAGGTGGGCCCTTGGCAGCCTGTGATAGAACGGGTGCTAGATGTGGCCACAGCCCAGTTTGATACCTTACAGCCCATGGAAAGTGTTGTGTCCTGCCAATGGAAGAGAAGATGCCATTCTTGAAGTCAGAATACTGCTTTATAGTTAAATGGTAAGCAAAGGCAAAAAAAGTTCCCTTCGTCTTTGTTCATGTCCTAGTAGAGCACAGGGAATTCCCCTCACTCCACAACATCCCGTCTGCACATCCACGTCTAAACGATTTCCATATCTGAATGGTTTCGTGTAAAAGAGAGCCTTTGTCAGTCACAGGTTGGGTGTTGCACTGTTTGTTTCCCACTGTAGCCATCCTAAGACCATCGTAAACGAACCCATGGTGGTGACAGTCTTATTCGTAGCGACACTGGCCGTGTCAAGCAAGAAGGAAGAAGCTGACAATGTTTAGAGCTTCCCAGCTCGTTGTCTAGAGAGACACACAGAAAGCAGAAGTTTGATGGTTTTAGTAACAACACATCCTAATGCTTACGAGTGGTGGAAACAACATGTGGTGGAAAGATGGGAGTGTCACAGCACTTGGTCCCTTTACAGTTTTCAATGGAGATTAAAAGTTCTGTTGCTATAAATTGCAAAACTAAGCTGTTTTAAGGAATGCAAACGCATTTATGCAATGATCTTTCTATATCCATAAATCTACAATAGATAAGACCAAACCCTGAGGATAGGACTACTCCCTGTATTCCTGGGAGGAATCCAAAACGTTCATTGTGTTTTACTGAGAACCAACGAGAAACCTCTGGTCAAAGCTCCAAATGAACAAAAGCAAAAGCTTCACATAGACTGAGGATTTGTGCACTGGCCTGTTCCAAAAGGAAGAAATCCTTAAACAACATGAGAAAAGCTGCTTTTATGGCCTTTGAGTCCAATGTGTCCAGAATTTTCATTTATATTGCTACATTCATATTTTTATTATCGCTCATTTAAATTAAAAAAGTACTAGAAGCCTCGTCAAAAAATCTCAAAACAGGGTGAAACCAATTACAAAGTTATTTAGATTTAACAGTTGAGAGACCACTCTGTTCTCTCTTTTTAACTTGTGACAGCAGACACTTTCTAATAGAGAAATGCCATGAAATTTGCTGAATGCTCGCTGAAGAAGATATTTTATTAATTTTTTAAAGGGGCAATGTGAAGGCAGAGTTAAAATGAATATATTTCTATTTAATTTTCATTAATGACTGCTGATGACATAAAATATTAAAGAAAACAAAACGAAGGGTGTCTCTATATCAATTAATCCAACAAAGTGACTGAAATTGTTATATAACATTATTTTATGACACTTTCCAGTAAGATGTTATGGGCACGATGTAAAGACTGGCTCTTTTTTAAAGTTCACTGTATATGTTGCCTATACATTTGAAGCTCCTATACATTTCCTATATGTTTGAAAACATTACTGACCTAGACAGATGAAGCAGTTATGGGAACTACAATACTCAGAATAAAAATAAATCACCATTCACTAGAAACAACATATATTTATATGTACACATATATACATGCATATACACATATTTATGTGTGGTTTTTGTAATTGTAGCCTTCAATTTGGGGAAACTAATCAGGCATTTTGGGAATAGAATGAAGTTGTGAAAAAACAAATGTTGCTGTTCATGTTGATAAATACCAATGTTACCCACTGGACAGTGACTCTTTGGTGTCATTATCTAGAAGACAATTAAATTAAGAACAAATACACACACACAGGCTGAAACCCAGACAAATTTAATTGTCCTGAAGGTTAATCATGTCTCAGTGTCTAACCTACTCATCTTGGTGAAGCTGGGAATCTATTTTCGACCATAAAAATGATGTGTTGACTTTGTCCGGATACAAGCCGGTGGGATGCCTTGGTGCGACTGTGCCGTGTCCGGCTGAGTCAGAACCAGCCCCCTGATAACACTGGGGAGGGTCGGAGGCCCGTGCAGGAGTCAAAGAATGACTTCCAGCGAAAGCTGCTGTCATGGTGAAAGGTGGTGAAGTAGAGCACAGAGAAAGCACTCTGGTAGCTCTCTGGGGAGGAAGGACAGTCTGGTTTCGACAATCTGCCTTATAAGGTAGGTAGTTTATTCACTAATCCATTCCAGACCATGGCAGTTTCAGATTTTTTGTTTTTAATCTTTGTTTTTGGAGGCCTCAGTTTAGACACGTGAGAACAGGATGTAGACCAGATCTTGGAGATGGATGTCTTTTGCATTTCAATAATCTTTTAAAAAAATCTGGATTTATTAAAGGTACAGGTAAAAACATTCACTTTTTTGAGCTATTCAACAAATAAAGTAACCTCACCCTAGAATAAAAATTCTTTGGCCATATAAATGTGGTTTTCTTGTGCCATGTATCTATGAGAAGACAAACAGGTAGAGGATTTAAATGCTTACTTTTGAGTGCAAGAATGGTATTTTTTCATTGAGACAGCTTCTTTGTACTTGCTTTTACATGAGTGAAATTTTCCTGGTATTGTTAGGTGCTGACCGCTCATGCTTACTTTGCTGGTCTGATATTGTCTGATCAGCTTAAATAAATGTAAAACATGTCTCCCCGTATTTCTCAAGGCTAGGAAAGTAATTGCTCACTTAGCATCAGTAAGCCTGTTTTTTATACCAGTGACAAGATAAATCCACTGGAATCATAAAAGTGCAAAATCTGGTATTTTTATATTTTTTTATACATTTAGTATATGTGAAACCTGGAAATAGACATATTGTGTTTCCTCATCTTTCACACAGCAAGAAGGAAACTCAAGAACCGTTCTTCAGTCCTGACCTTTCGTAGGATACAACACCTCTCCTACTGAATGTGTTAATCTAGTTGGATTTTGTGTTTAAATTTCACTTCCACCATTTATTGCTGGAAAATCCAGAATTCCATTTTATTTTTCCTCATTTGTTTCATTCGAGTAAACAAAAAGTCATTGTCACACTTGCATATTGAAAAAAATAAGTTAAATGCAGCTGGTACACTCTGGGGAAAAAAAGGGGACTTAAAGACACTTGAGCGGGAAAAAATCTTTCAAGAATAAATCAAAATAGTTTTTAGAAAGCTCTTGTGGGAGAAAAAATGGCAATGGAAGAAACCACCATTTACATTGTAGTGGGTGGGAACCTACAAAACTGAATTATTAACAAAAAGTCATTGTCACACTTGCATATTGAAAAAAATAAGTTAAATGCAGCTGGTACACTCTGGGGAAAAAAAGGGGACTTAAAGACACTTGAGCGGGAAAAAATCTTTCAAGAATAAATCAAAATAGTTTTTAGAAAGCTCTTGTGGGAGAAAAAATGGCAATGGAAGAAACCACCATTTACATTGTAGTGGGTGGGAACCTACAAAACTGAATTATTTATGGCATGAGAGCGCTCAACAGAAACATGATTCTGGGGCAAATGTGACTCTACTTATGCCATGGAATATCTTTCACTTCAGTGGGATAAAAAGGAAAAAAAAAAGGCCATTCTTCCCAGCAGAGGCAGGAAGTAAAGAGAAAGGCCAAGAATAGATATATTTCTAGTCTAAAGGAACACGCGCTGGTCCCCTGTTGATACGCAGTGTTTATTTTATTTAAAGATAATATGCAAGTTACTGTAGTACATCCATGGTTAGTTTTTACTACAAGACTTTGCATCACTTTCATTCAAAATCCAGTTAAGATCATGATTTTTATTTCATATAGAGGAAATTTTAGCACAGAGGAAGAAATGATCTGTCTACAGTACACAATGTGTTTTAATTATTTCCCCACTGATAATAGCTCCTGCACTGTAGTGTACACCTAGTGCAAAACAAAGGCCCTCTCCAAAAAGCTTGTGTCCATGCAGGCAATGCAGATAAAAGGAGTTTTATCTGTTTCATTTACGTGAAAGTGATATGGTGAGGGATGAAGGCATTTTCGCCGCAAACAACTGCTGCACATAGCCTGACGTGTAATCTATAAATACTGTTTAAAGTTAAACAAGCTAAAGTCATCAGCATGTCCAGAAACCTCCTATCTGCTGAGATGACCAAGAGTCGCCCCATAGTGAACCTGGCACACACGTAGTTGATTGCAGGATCAGGACACGGCCAAGATTACCCGGTTCTTTGTTAGGAGTGGATGCTGGTGTTTCACTGTTACCATAACACTGCCCTCTCCCTACTTCTGTCACTCCCAAGGACAGAGTAACCCACTATGCCAGCTTCTTGCTTCCTTCTAAGATAAAACTCCCACGTGCTTTTTCATTTGTTTGCATACTTCTGAGGGAAACAATGGGGTATAAAATGTATTTTTTCATGTACCTCTCTTTTTCTTCCAAAAAAACCCAAAACAGACCCTTTTGTCATGTCACAGACCATTTCATCACAATGTCAGCCAAGTCAAAGGTCAACTTCAGTAAAACTTATTTGTTTACTGACACGAAGGCTTTACACCCTGACACGTTGCTAAGATGAATAAATAAATTCAGACTGTTAAATACACAAGACTCGAGTCTCTTGAGCAGCCAAGAAAATCCTCTTGTTAACCAGATGGTTATTATTATTAGTTAAGTATTTATACACTTAGCTAGTGCTTGGGTTAATCCCAAATTGAAATAGGTTTGTAAAACGCGCAGAATGAACTGCCTCCTACACATACCTACACTCTCCGGGGGTTACAGGGACAGCCCACATACACAGTTTAGGTGAATTACTCAATTTTGGGATGGCTGCAGTCAAAGCTAATCCCACACTAATCATATTTCCAACTGGCCAAGGGAAATCTGTGAAGTTCAAGAGTTTTCAACGTAATAACACATGCTGGGATTTTTGGTTATAAACAGCTGTTAGACTAAATATATTAAATTGGTTTTCACAACCAGCAGCAATAATGGTACAGCATGTTATCTGACCAGCTTCCCAACCAGACACATTTGGCAAACACATTTCTTTGCAGCAGCATTTTCTATTTTTTGTCATTTTCTGGTTCTTTGCCTTCTTTCCCCAGCAGCTCCCTGCCCATTGGGGTGTTAGTCTTCTATGTATAACCCTGGGCGAGGTCTTTCCACCTCAGCTGCTGATTCCTGTCCAGGAGCACCAGAGTCATGCTTCTCTTTGTGGCAGACTGTGTGGTTGCAATTTAAACTGTTCTCTAAAGCTTGTACAAGACGCTTCGGTATCTGCCTCACTGGAGAAGGGGAAGAGCACGAGGAAGAGGCAAAGTGCTGTGACCTGACCACAGCCCCCACCGCTCATACCCCTGCGCTGCTGGAGGGGGGATGTCGGAGGGTCAAGAGTGAGGCTGAGCCTGGGAAGAAGGGGACGCAGGAAAGAAACGTATCTTTGGTTTTATTTTTATTTCTCACTCTCCTATGCTGTTGTTAACTGGCAACAAACAAGGCTGGTTTCCCCGTAACTGGCAAGTCACCTCCCTGTCTGTATCTCAACCACAAGCTTTTTCATTGTATTTTCTGCCTCTGTCCTGTTGATGAGGAGGAGTAAGAGAGCAGCTGTGTGAGTGCCTGGCAGCCAGGCAGGGTCACCCCACCACACGTGCTCTAAATCTGGTGACTGCCCCATCCCTGGAGGGGTTCAAGGCCAGGCTGGATGAGGCTTTGGGCAACCTGGGCTAGTGGGAGGTGTCCCTGCCCATGGCAGGGGGTTGGAACTGGATGATCTTTAAGGTCCCTTCCAACAAAAACTGTTCTGTGATTCTATGATTCTAAGACTTCGGGTGCTGAGCCCCTGTGTCACACACAGGGACCATGTAGCACAGACAGGGACAACACTGGAACTTCTTTTTGACTTTCTTCACTGCTTAAAAAGTTACATGCTGCTAAACATTTTTTTCTTCCATTTCAACATAAACCCCACATTTTTATCATTTATGTGGAGCATCGTTCCAGATATGTGACAGAAAATTGAGCCCAAAGGGAGAGAGAGATCCTGCTACATGTCAGATCTTTGGATCCACTAAAATTAGAAAGATGAACTACTGAAGATTTTCTGTTTCTTACCCCCTTTTAAGGTAATGGAAAATTTCATAATTTATTATTAACATTTTTCTATTTGAAAGTGCTCATACCTGTTATCTCTGTGATTTTCAGTATCAGGAATTGTAGTCATACAATTAAGTTGCCATGAAGCAAACCGAGATATAAGCTTACAGTATACAGGAAAAGGGTTAAAATTAACTGACACTTATCATGCAGGAGCTAACACAGTGTAAGCTCACATCTAGCTCTTTTAGCTGTTTCATAAATGCTACCCATGCTTTCCACCTACTGTATTTGCCTCTTCCATTTCAGCAGTTGCTTAGAACAAAGTGTGCACAGACCTCTTCGGGATGAGCAGAGAAAATGTAAGAAAGAGACCAGCTGCTCCCTCTTACCTGTTTTTCTCATGAATTTTCAGGATCTCATGTGTCTGTTGTAGCAGTTGTTTCTCCAGCTTGTACGTAGACAGTGAATTTTCCAGGAGCTGGATTTCAAGTCTAGATGTTTGATTTAGCACCTTAAGGATAAACGAAAAACATTGATGTTTATATTGTCCTGGTTCTGCTGTTACACCAATACAGTGCAACCACTCCATTCTGATTTGATGATTCATCACAAGTTGTTTCTAAATCCCTTTTTAAGCTCAGCAGCTCAGCTGGTGCCAATGGACTCAATCAAGCCAGGCTGATATGTACCAGCTGATACACTGGCAGCCTGTTGGCTGTAGAAACCGGCAGAGAAAGGAAAGGTAACTGCCAAAAAAAAGCTTAATTTCAGTGGAAAGAACAAGAGACGTGCCTTGAACATGCATTTCTACAAAGCACACTTAAACCAGAAGAGTGTAAGAGTGCTTGGGCTGAAGCCAAAGTGTTGCATCCGTGGTTTGCAAACCAAGAGCTCCTGCTTTAGCTTTCCCCAAGTTCTCTTTTGCGGTGTTGGCAGAAGTCTGGTGTCTGCTCATGTTATCACTGCTTGCACTCTCACACAGATTTGTAAGATGAAGGCTGTGATCCCAAACGTTGCTCTGTGCAATTGTCTTTCACTTCCGTGGTGGTTTGTATAAATAGCACAAGGTTTACCAAGTACACCAAACGGAGAGAAGCCTTTTAACTAGGTGAAAGAGAATAAATTCTAACAAAAAATAGTTCAAAAGTGGAAATGATAGACTGATTTTGAGAATGAAAGCAACAATAATAATTAATGTTGGTTCTTTTGGGGGATATTGTCGTTCATTACAGAGTCTGGAGGGGTGTGGGTAAATAGTTTTTGTGGGTATGTGTGCATGCAACCCCTGAGATGCAATCACTTCTGGAACTGAAAACAATGTCTCTTTAATGGACCCTACCAGACCTTTCTTGGAAGGGTAAATATCAGTATTATCGTAGGATTGGATGGTAAAATTTTCTTATGCATGCCGGATATGAATTTGTTACAGAACATAAAGAAAAAAGAATGTCTCTCAAGCTCAGTCCAGTGCCTTATTTTTATTTAGAATTGTTGACATTGACAGAGCAATCTGAGCTGTCCTTTTTTTAAGGGTAGAGGAGTAAAGAAGATTGGAAATGGTCAGTATGCAGCTGTTATGGATGGATACACTTGGAGGTGGCAGGAGGCATCATCACAGTTTCAGAGGGATCACAGGTTGGTGAGGGGTAAGAAGACAGGAAAGCACCAACTGATTTCCAAAGAGGATACACCTGTGGAGCAGCCTAAAAAAACATCAGTGAAGCTTCAGGTGGAGAAGAAAGCCTAAAGGGAATCAGTGGGATTTTGGATGGATCAAGGATTGGGAGGAGTCAGATTTTAAGGAGATGGAGGCTCTACCTTCAGTCCTTCAGGCTCCTCCTTATACTGGTATGAGTGCTTCTTGCTAAAGGTGTGAGATCCTGGCCTGCCCTTCTCCTCCCTTCTATCCTACAGACCTTCACCTCCCTCCATGCGGCTGGCTGCCTCCATCCCTGCCAAGAGCAGTCTCTTTTCACTTTCTTGAGCCACCTGCATCCCTCTTTTCTGATGAATGGTAGAGCCAGGGACTTTGTCATCCTGTTGGAAGAGGGGAGGTGGAAAATGCCATCTCTGAGCTGAAAGGACAGAGCAAGGACTGCAACAAGGAAGAGCTACTCCTATTGATACCTTAA
The DNA here is from genome assembly GCA_011057875.1 of Pterocles orientalis. Taxonomy (NCBI): domain Eukaryota; kingdom Metazoa; phylum Chordata; class Aves; order Pterocliformes; family Pteroclidae; genus Pterocles; species Pterocles orientalis. The sequence continues at coordinate 925,072 of WKFP01014368.1, read as the reverse complement.
ACATCCCTTAAATTCTTCATATATTTGCCAGTGATGCCTCTACCTTGAAGTGGTTCCTCAAAGGAAAAGTGAGACAGAGGCAATGTACATTTTGTCCTTTACCTGCCTAAAGGAGGAAATTGTGGATGAGTAGTCAACACCTAAACCTACACAGGTCTTTTGGGATATGTGAAGAGTTCCTACACCTCCTGTTTCTTTATTTAATATATGATACTACAGTCCAGAGCTCTTCGTGTCTTATGTTTCCATTTAGATGCTCTGTGGATACTGAATTAAAGATTTTCCCCAACGTTTTCAGAAGTCAGTATGCTGTGTTTTAGAAACTGGTCAGTTGAGATAACAGCATTTGTGAGTGGATGTTGGTCTACTAACGGAGGTGTAGGAATGAAGGTAGAGGGAACCTGTGACAGACAGAGTGCCCGTCTTTCATAATTACTGATGTTTCCCAGTGTCCTCTTAATGCGGTTTCATAATAACTTGATATTGTAAATGTGAGTAACGGTGCTAGAACAGAAAATATAATCTTTCAAGAAGTGCATAAGCTACTAGAACAAGCCAGATAGACGCAGTACCTCAGTTCCCCTGTCCTGAATGCAGGTGGTAATACACCTCACGCTGCAAAGATCGATAGGAAGTCAACAAAGATACGGAAAAAAAATGTGCATCTTAAACCGATGAAAGAATTCAAAAGGCAAAAGGTAGTACGTGTCCTTGCAGCAAGCGCAGTTTGAAGTTGCACTCTGTGTTCTGACAGTGATACTCTTGTCATTTCAATCAGAAAAGTGATTTTAGTGCTAGGAACCACGCGGAGATGGCTCTGTAAATCCATGCGCTGTTATACAATTCTACAGCAGTAGCAAATGCAGTGTTTCATAAAGGAGCTGGTGCTTGTCCCTCTCTGTTCAAATAGCTGGAAGCATCTTGCAGAAAACGAACAAACTTTCTTGTAACGGTAAAGAGGCAAACAGCAACGGAAATCAAAGGCTTTGTTTCAGCCCGAAAAGCACTATTTAGCATCATTCACAGTTTTCAGCTGGGCTGTTTGTTTGAAGCCAGTTGCTGGTTTAGTTTCCTGGACAGTCCCGCCTGCCTCACACACACAGAGCTAAAGGCACTGAGCAGATGAAATGAAAAGAAAGGCACAGAACAGGGGTCAGTCATCACCGCTGCTGGTGATCAGATAACATCACTGCTGGTACCCATGGACAGAGCCCGTACGTTTCCCGAAACTTGGCATCGAAACGCTTTGTGTGGTGACACATCAGCAAAGAAAGAGGATGGGAAACGTTCTCTGCAGTTAGCTGTGAGAAAGGCGCTCTGGGAACATACCTGGGTTTCCACGTCCGTGAGTTTCCTCGTCTGCTCTGCTGTCTGGCTGAGGAGGCTGGTCCCGATCTCCAGCATGGTGGCCGTGTGGTTCTGCACAGCGTTCTGCTGCAGCTGCACCATCTCCGATTTCATGTTTTCCACAATGTAGTTCTCGAGCTGTAAAAGAGAAAAGGTCGGAGCTGGGGTATTTTCACCCGTTTAGGCAGCCTGGTGACATAAGGGTGCACAGCTGACGTTCTCACCAAAAGGGAAAATTTCAGCTTTTTCAGGGGGAACCCAGGTGTCTGTTGATACACGGGGTAGGGGTGGGGACCTGACTGTCTGGGGAGCCCCTTCCCGTCGCAGAGTCCCGATGTTTTTCCAAGTATCATGGCCTGCTGACATGAGCTGGAGCAAGCCCAGTCTGACTCCAGTGGTGTTGAGGTTGCAGCGGGCGTTTGTGGTAGAGATGTCATGGCAGCTCCCAAATGAACCCCTAAAGCACAAAGCACACCACAGCGAGACACTGGGTCCTACTTGTACATCATAACGTACACATGAGCCCTTCCTGGGAAAGGTCCTACCACATCCTGCCTCCCCTGGATCATTTCTGTCTCTCAGCAATACGGTTTTTACTGGGTTAGATCCCCACAAAGATTTTCACAAGCTCATCGGTGAGGGCAGCTTGGTTTAGCTGTGACCAAACACTCGTGAAGACATGGAGACACTGTCATGGCCATACAAGAGTGAAGCTGTAGACCAAAAAACGTAGAAAGCTGTTTTGCTCTTTTGCTTTTGTAGTGGCACTGGTTGGCTTGTGTTTGCGGTCTGTTGAACAGAATTTGAATTAGGACCCTCGAAATAAACTGGGCAACCCAGAGAGAGGGGCGTTTGTTTCAGTTTGTTTTAGTTAATGTACGCGGGGTCGTTCCCTTCTAGCTACTTAGGTCCTTGCCCTGCCGCAACAGACCGTAGACCCAGAACCAGTCTGAAATGCAGTGAGATTTTTTCTCACTTACACAAGCATTGTTCTGGCATCTTGTTTGATGTGCTCCATAAAGTGTTACCATAAAGAAAGCCGGCCCAGAACATTGTTTTCAATTCGTTCCACCGAAATCAGCTGGAGTCCAGCCAATCTACACCCGGTGAAGATTCGTTCCTCCGTTTCATTTTGTGGATGATCATGTTTTTTATGGTTACCTGGTTCCAGACTGAAGCAATCACTGTTTTACCTAATAATTTTAATCACATTGGACCTGCTCCTGCAGCAGTGAGCATGTTTCATTGTGAAAGGTAAGCCGCACAACTAACTACTGAGAACCAGATGGAGCTGATTTAAAGACTGAAGAAAGAAACAGGAGTCAGATATAAAGTCTGATTAATAAGCACGGCTTTCATCTTATCTATAAACATACCTGCGCTTAGGGGTAACCGCTGTTTGATCTTCTGATGAGCTACATCAGCTGAGCTCACAAGGTTTATCACAAATTTGATCATTTATGTGCCCCTCCTACTAGTTTTAAAAACATTTTTACAGAGAAAGAACACTGTCTCAATGTAAAATATTTTCTGTATAAGACAGCTGTTGGTGGTTTGTTTATTTGGAGAGGTACTTCATGCCCACAGTGGTCAAAACCAAAGTGGATGTCCCAGAATTTCCAACAAAATCAAAGTTTGCTTGAATTGCCGGGTGACCACCCTGGACTGGGAACCTGCAGAATGGTTTGAGCGGTGGGGAAATGTTATTGTTGAATACTCTGATAGATATTGAAATGAGATTTCGAAGGAAAACTGTGTATTGCTAAACAATGTCTGCACTGCACGTCACCATTTTCCACTCCCAGTGTACTCTGTTTTAGTTTATTACTATGGGATAAATGTTGCAGATATTGAGCTAGTTCAAGCGAGATTTTACAGATCCATCACATTTCTACACCATGCTTTTATGCTCAGAAGTATTTTGCCTGTATGTCTCTTTTGCATCAGATAACATATTTTAGCCATCCTTAATTTCTTGTTGTTTTCTAACCAGTAATTTATTTATTTTTTCCAAACTATCCCTTTGATGCCAACAAACCCTACGCAAGAGGCGCACAAACTGGGTGGCTGTCTTCCTCTCCATTCTGGTCCAGATCCTGAAACACCTGAGCAAGAAGTTCAAATCTATCCCACAGCTTTCACATCCTAACGGAACACAGGGCTCTCCAGCCGTGTTACAGCCCATGGTGGGACACCAACACCCACATTTCCTCACATCCCCTGTTTTTTGTCTCCAGATAACGTGTCTGTGGTGTGGCTGTACAGTGCTCGATTTGTGTTGAAAGTTCACAGGTTTCTGAACCTGCCTTGCTGTACGTGGGCCACGTGTGAGACAGATGCCTGGGAAAACCTGCGCAAAAATATGGTGGCTCCAGTCAATACACACCAGAGATCAGAAAATTGGCATTTTCACACATCGGTAAAAAGAGATACAGATAGGGGCATAAGTACAAAAAGACAGAAAGACATTTAAATTTCTATTTTTTTTCTGTTATTTTACTCACATTACAGAAAAATTGCATTTGAAAGATCTAACTGCATCTGCGCGGACCTACAGCAGGTTTTGACCAATAAGAACAGGGGCAGAGATTGAGGCATTTTGGGTAACTTGTATTTTAATTGTTGTAGTGAACACACTCCCCACGGTATCCAGTCCTGGGCAATTGCCCTTGGTTACTCATCCCTAGAACAGCCTCTGGTTGAGTCCGAGACTGACTCATTATAACAACAAAGCTGA
>WKFP01014368.1:889337-904037 GCA_011057875.1 Pterocles orientalis | reverse complement strand
GTACGTTTCCCGAAACTTGGCATCGAAACGCTTTGTGTGGTGACACATCAGCAAAGAAAGAGGATGGGAAACGTTCTCTGCAGTTAGCTGTGAGAAAGGCGCTCTGGGAACATACCTGGGTTTCCACGTCCGTGAGTTTCCTCGTCTGCTCTGCTGTCTGGCTGAGGAGGCTGGTCCCGATCTCCAGCATGGTGGCCGTGTGGTTCTGCACAGCGTTCTGCTGCAGCTGCACCATCTCCGATTTCATGTTTTCCACAATGTAGTTCTCGAGCTGTAAAAGAGAAAAGGTCGGAGCTGGGGTATTTTCACCCGTTTAGGCAGCCTGGTGACATAAGGGTGCACAGCTGACGTTCTCACCAAAAGGGAAAATTTCAACTTTTTCAGGGGAGCCCAGGTGTTCGTTGATACTCGGGGTAGGGGTGGGGACCTGACTGTCCGGGGAGCCCCTTCCCGTCGCAGAGTCCTGATGTTTTTCCAAGTATCATGGCCTGCTGACATGATCTGGAGCAAGCCCAGTCTGACTCCAACCGTGTCGAGGTTGCAGTGGGCGTTTGTGGTAGAGATGTCATGGCAGCTCCCAAATGAACCCCTAAGGCACAAAGCACACCACAGCGAGACACTGGGTCCTACTTGTACATCATAACGTACACGTGAGCCCTTCCTGGGAGAGGTCCTACCGCATCCTGCCTCCCCTGGATCATTTCTGTCTCTCAGCAATACGGTTTTTACTGGGTTAGATCCCCACAAAGATTTTCACAAGCTCATCGATGAGGGCAGCTTGGTTTAGCTGTGACCAAACACTCACAAAGACATGGAGACACTGTCATGGCCATACAAGAGTGAAGCTGTAGACCAAAAAACATAGAAAGCTGTTTTGTTCTTTTGCTTTTGTTGTGGCACTGGTTGGCTTGTGTTTGCAGTCTGTTGAACAGAATTTGAATTAGGACCCTCGAAACAAACTGGGCAACCCAGAGAGAGGGGCGTTTGTCTCAGTTTGTTTTAGTTAATGTACGCGGGGTTGTTCCCTTCTAGCTACTTAGGTCCTTGCCCTGCCGCAACAGACCATAAACCCAGGACCAGTCTAAAATGCAGTGAGATCTTTTCTCACTTACACAAGCGTTGTTCTGGCATCTTGTTTGATGTGCTCCATAAAGTGTTACCACAAAGAAAGCCGGCCCAGAACATAGTTTTCAATTCATTCCACCGAAATCAGCTGGAGTCCAGCCAATCTACACCCGGTGAAGATTCGTTCCTCCGTTTCATTTTGTGGATGATCATGTTTTTTATGGTTACCTGGTTCCAGACTGAAGCACTGTTTTACCTAATAATTTTAGTCACATTGGACCTGCTCCTGCAGCAGTGAGCATGTTTCATTGTGAAAGGTAAGCCGCACAACTAACTACTGAGAACCAGATGGAGCTGATTTAAAGACTGAAGAAAGAAACAGGAGTCAGATATAAAGTCTGATTAATAAGCACGGCTTTCATCTTATCTATAAACATACCTGTGCTTAGGGGTAACCGCTGTTTGATGTTCTGATGAGCTACATCAGCTGAGCTCACAAGGTTTATCACAAATTTGATCATTTATGTGCCCCTCCTACTAGTTTTAAAAACATTTTTACAGAGAAAGAACGCTGCTTCAATGTAAAATATTTTCTGTATAAGACAGTTGCTGGTGGTTTGTTTGTTTGGAGAGGTACTTCATGCCCACAGTGGTCAAAACCAAAGTGGATGTCCCAGAATTTCCAACAAAATCAAAGTTTGCTTGAATTGCCGGGTGACCACCCTGGACTGGGAACCTGCAGAGTGGTTCGAGCGGTGGGGAAATGTTGTTGTTGAATACTCTGATAGAAATTGAAATGAGATTTCCAAGGAAAACTCTGTATTGCTAAACAATGTCCGCACTGCACGTCACCATTTTCCACTCCCAGTATACTCTGTTTTAGTTCATTACTATGAGATAAATGTTACAGATATTGAGCTAGTTCAAGCGAGATTTTACAGATCCATCACATTTCTACACCATGCTTTTATGCTCAGAAGTATTTTGCCTGTATGTCTCTTTTGCATCAGATAACATTTTTAGCCATCCTTAATTTCTTGTTGTTTTCTAACCAGTAATTTATTTATTTTTTCCAAACTATCCCTTCGATGCCAACAAACCCTATGCAAGAGGCGCACAAACTGGGTGGCTGTCTTCCTCTACATTCTGGTCCAGATCCTGAAGCACCTGAGCAAGAAGTTCAAATCTATCCCACAGCTTTCACATCCTAACGGAACACAGGGCTCTCCAGCCGTGCTACAGCCCGTGGTGGGACACCAACACCCACATTTCCTCACATCCCCTGTTTTTTGTCTCCAGATAACGTGTCTGTGGTGTGGCTGTACAGTGCTCGATTTGTGTTGAAAGTTCACAGGTTTCTGAACCTGCCTTGCTGTACATGGGCCATATGTGTGACAGATGCCTGGGAGAACCTGCACAAAAATGTGGTGGCTCCAGTCAATACACACCAGAGATCAGAAAATTGGCATTTTCACACATCAGTAAAAAGAGATACAGATAGGGGTATAAGTACAAAAAGACAGAAAGACATTTAAATTTCTATTTTTTTCTGTTATTTTACTCACATTACAGAAAAATTGCATTTGAAAGATCTAACTGCATCTGCGCGGACCTACAGCAGGTTTTGACCAATAAGAACAGAGGCAGAGATTGAGGCATTTTGGGTAACTTTATTTTAATTGTTGTAGTGAACACACTCCCCACGGTATCCAGTCCTGGGCAATTGCCCTTGGTTACTCATCCCTAGAACAGCCTCTGGTTGAGTCCGAGACTGACTCATTATAACAACAAAGCTGATTTTCCTGTTTCAGAGTTACTCATTAAAAGCCTTTGTAAATATTCGGTACCCAGTACACCTGCACGATGGTTTCTGTGAGCACATCTCAGGAGTACCAGGAGCAGGCAGAGGAGGGTAGAAGAAGGACTGAAATAATGTAGAGGCTCTGTTGCGTTAATTCCCCTTCCTCCCTTCACCCACTGTTAGTTTGCTGGGTAGATTCAGTGGTTGCAATCCTGCTAAAATCAACGGCACAGTTCCCGTTCACTTCAATAGGCTGAGGTTTCACCTGTTATTTTTATTACCAGCATTTACCTGGTTCGTTATGGCCAAGCACTGGGTTTTATCTGAAGCCTTCCCTCCTTTGGAGGCTTTGTGTTGAGTGTACTGAACCTTAGCCTGAGCTTTCTTTGTAGCTGGTTAAGAGGAACAGCGTCCATTTAACAGGTGATGAAAGGATCCTTGCAGGGTGGCCTCACAGAAAACGTGACACGCAGACACCTATTCACGGAAGTCAATGCAAGAACATTTTGGGGTTTAAGTCGTTTTTTAGAACCTACTCATCCTGTAATTAAGTTGAATTCAATTTGTCCAGAGACTCTGCACTAAATACACTCTGCAGTAAATATGGAATGCATAATGTAGGATTATTTTCAGGTGAATCTGCTTTTTACATTTGGATTTTCAAATCCTTATATCATCATTCTTATTTCAGGTACATTTTGTTGCAAAAATGGAACAATTCCTTTCTGCATTCTTTTCCCCTCATCCCACCCCTCTCACTATATGGCTTTCTACAGTGCAGTGATGTCCCTGGTATTAATTTGGCTGCATCTGCTTTTGGTAAGACTCGTTGCTTTGCACAGGAGTTTCCAGTGATGCAGAATGACTGCTGGGATGCAACGTTATGACATTCTCAGAAATAAAACTGTCAGAAGGTTCAGGGTTATTGTTTAATAAACATTCCAGAGGATTATGCATTAAAAGTATCTAGCTTTTTCTGGACAATGTTTATTGAATAATCTTCATAGAAACCACCCAAACACTAATAGAACTATTAGGATGGAAACTGAGGGCCCGAGTAAACGCTAAGGGGTTGTGGCAGACGGCTCATAAATAAAATAAGACCAAGACCCTTTTGTTTTACTTTGATCAAGTAATGCTGGTCTCATACAATCACATGCTAAGGACTGCTGTGATATCCAGGGGACATTAAGTGCCTTCGAACAAGAATGCAAGTTAAAAAACCAGGCTGTGCCCCCTGTCCTACCCTTAACATGATTGCACAGGGAGAGGAAGACAATGCCCCAGTGATATTTTTTTTATTTTTGTAAGAGTCGTTTGGTGTGTCTGCTTTGCATAGTTGAGATGTACGGGTTATAACATAGCACCACAACCAACAAAAGTTCAGTTCTTCTTTATTTTTCTGGGTGAGGGAAGGTCATAATGCCGCACCCTGACAAATTGCCCTGGAGAGTCAGACATAACAGGGACAGTCGATGCAACTGGCGTTTTATAAAGACACAGACAGCCTCAGTGGGAATAAGCTTTAAGAGGCTGAACGATATAGAACGCTGCAGGATTCCCTTGAGTTTTGCAGAAGCTGAAGGGAATTTATTATTGTTAAGAAGGAATTTATCACCAAGCAAACTGCGCTCACAGAAAAGCCTGTCGGAACATGGAGTATATGGAGCTTTTGCAGAGAAGTCATTGGTTATTAAATGTATTAATATATGTTATTAATTGTATATATATAAATGTATATGAATATTTGTGGATTTCAGTTCCAAAAGGAACCAGAAAAATAATTCAGCAACTCTGTATGGAAGCAAACTAACTTTTTTGAGGAAAGCTGGCTACAGAAACTCTGGTGGGGTTTTTCGTTTGTTTTTGTTGGGCTTGTTTTGTTGTGGGTTTCTTTGTTTTGGTTTTTTTCTTTAGTATTTGGTTTTTTTTTTTTCTTTTAGTGCAATATACCCAGACTTTGAGCCTTGAGACAGCAAGAAAATCCAGCTGTTACTTTTACTGGTAGGGGTTCTGTGGGAGAAGTGTGAAAACTCCATCACTGGGGGTGCTGAAATAATACTTTAGGTAAAGATCAAGCAGATTGTAGGGTATTTATGGCTCTTTCTGGTTCTATTTTTTCACTCTTCTCAGGTTTTCAATATTTGAAATCAAACTCTACAGTAAAATCTCCACTGGACTGAGAAGAGATTTGGAAAACTCATCTCCTAACAAAACTTTCAGAAGGAAGTCAATAAAAAAGAGGAGTCTCATTAATTAAAACCACAAGAAATTAAAAACAAAAGCCACAGTTAGTAATATAATTAAGAGGAACTGTTCTGTATAGACCAAATAGTAAAATCAGGAAAGTCATATACGTATGGGAAATTTTGAGGAGCAAGAAACTTCAGTTCCTTGGGAAGCATCTGGCATACCAAGGACAGTGTATTGATCTGGGCCGAGTACCGATTGTACTGGCCAGGTAACTCAATCCGAGCTTTTCAGTGAGGCATCTTCAAGAAACCTTTCCGATTTGTTTTCAGAGTTTTGTATCACTCTCAAAACTTGCCTGCTTCTAGACTAAAACCCCAAAAAATCTGTGTGAAGGAAATCTATTAATTAGCTATTAAAAAAGCATACAAAATTCTTTGGGAGTCGATTTCAATGACTTCTGCATGAACATTAGATCTTTCGCAGTTTTTTAACCTTAAGGCTTAATAAAGTCAACCAACAGCATAAGGGAGAATCATATCAGAAGTGAATAAATAGTCCCATAAGGTAGCTACTTGTAACAAGTAAATCAGAACTGTATGATCTTATTTTCCTCTGATTAGTAATATTTCTGGTTCAAAGAATTATCCAGTTTGATGTTAACCTCACAAATTTTATTACAATGTCACCCGTATTTTTCTTTCTTGATCTAGCTTTCCAAACCACTTAATCCTATAAACTAAATTATTTTATGGCTGTACAGCTGACTGCAAACGTGAACCATCCCTAACACACACTGAAGGGGAAGGCATAATTATAGAAAAAGCAACATCTGCTATCTTACCCTAAACAAATTAACATCTGGGGGGACATTTAAAAAAATTTTCTAATAAAGTGTGGAACTAATTAATTTTCTTTGGCAAAGATACTTTTGGTGATGTGTAGTTTTCAGAACGACTGATTTTGGAACAACTTCTGTGTAGAAGAATATTTAGACACCTTATGGATCATTCCTGAAGATGGACATGCGACTTACAATGGAAACCAGTTCCACCAAAATATCTCCTAACTGCCTTACATACAGATCTTGAAAAATGTGGTCTTAAACTGCACAAATAGTTCTAGCTGCTACATTCCACTGCCGGCTTATAGCTAAACTTTCAACGAACCTGGAAAGCTGTGGTGTAGTTTGGAGTCTACATATAATTTTTTATTTGTGTTATAGGAGGTACTATAACGTTTAATCTATTTTTAATTCTGCTTGATTTCTTCCACTCATCACTGTGACATATGAGCGTATTATTAGTACTGTGTGTATGAAAACACTTTTCCGAGAAGGGTTGTGAAATTAAGACTCAGCTGCATTGTGTTCTAGTCTTTGCACAAGTTTCTTCTTTCTGCAGTGCCTTCTTGCCATGAGCTCTGCCTTCAGCTCTTAGGTTCTCTATCAGAGGTCCACTCTGATGAAGAAATCACAAATCTTTTTTATTACTCTTTATTTTTCATTGGAGGTTATCCTTCTGCCTTTCATCTGTGCCTGATATAAAATCTCGAAGTCAGCTGAAGACCCAGGATGTTATATTATGATGATGATTGCCAATAACCTAAAGTCTTATTTTGGGATCTTTTTTAAAATCATAAATGGGATGTTAAGATGCACTGACACCCCTGAAAGTTCTGCAATTTCGCAGCATACGGGGCTGCAGGAGTAGAAGATCCCCCAGGCCATCAAACACCTTCCCCACTGCTCCAGGCAGCTGCTTATTTTTACCCTTTACCCAGAGAGATCCACGAAACATCCACTCCTTGCATTCCACCAGTCTCAAACACTCAGCAGAGCTCACGAGCTATGCGGTATGTGTTCACATCCTCCGCCTGTGTGCTTCTATTAGAAATAACTTTGTGGTGAAGAAAACCGAAAGTGATCTCCTATCATTTGCTGGGTGACAGGGAGTAATTCAGGCTTCCTACAGTTCCAGCATTGCCGCAAATGTGAATCCTGTTCCCTCCTCCTCTGTGATGCCAATGACATTTCACAGGCACCTGGTAAGGACTGAGCCATGGTAGGGTTTTGTCTTGTCCAAGTGTGGGGCCAAGGATCTTTGTGGCCACGATCAGTGTTTATGCAGCTAACTCTGCCTCAAAACACAGGGAAAACTAGAAACAGAAGATATCTGCAGTCACAGTAGGGTTCATGGTCTGCTTGAGTGACCCCGACTCTCCGTGAAGCCTTTGACAAGCTGGAGCTCCTGAGCAGCCAAGAGGAGATCCCTCACTTCAGCATGTCTTATGCAGTGAAAAACGCTTAAAGGAATCCCACCTATACGACACAGAATGAGAATATTTTAATCAAGACCCCTCTTCTTTTCTCCTCCTGATGACGGCAGATATTATTTATTTTGCTTTATGTGTTGTGTTCAGCATTTGGCTTCAACACTGTGGTTCCAGTGTATACTGAAGACTGGTGTTCTTGTCCATTGGTACCTGATATAGCAGAGATATAAGTAAATATATAGAAAGCCTCTATGTGCTGTAAAATCCATTCCCCTCCAAACCCAGAGAAACAGAGGTCTGAAATCTGCGGAACTACTTCACTCTATCAGCAACTAATATCTAGAAAGGGGCTCATATATTCTCCCACCCCGTATTTATGTGCATGGCTTTACAAGAGTGTGTACATAATAACTGCCTTAAATTATAGGTTATAAATGTAGCTAGACAGAAATATTCATTTGTGTCCTATAAAGTTTGACTATATTTATGACACTTAACTTTTATGACAATAATCTGGGCACAAGCGGTTTAATAATAGCTGTCCAGAGTACATGACATTGTTTACCTGAATTTTAATACAAACATTAAAAATTTATATTGATACAACTCTGCTGGAATCACTTTATAATTTTAAGACACAAATAAATGAAATTTCCAGAAATAACTGTAGCAGTAAACTAAGAACTTCAGTTTCCCACAACACTATAAAAAAGTTGACTACTAGTACAAACTCTAACGCCTTTTCTTTCCATTCCTGACATCCTATATACACCCATTAATCTCCACGTGCCTCCAGAGATACCTATAATTCTCAGCTTTATAATGAACGTCAAAATCTGCATAGTGGGAAGATGATCCTGCCAAAATATGTGCAACCCCAGAGAATTTGGTTTCTTCGTGTGCTGATGGAACTAATTGCTTGAATACATGGCAAAGAGTGAACTAAAGCATGGAAATAAAAGTGTTGCCAAATATTTCCTTCCAATAATTATGAAAATGAGAAACATGCACAAAAATTTCAGGTGGAAACTGTCACTGACTCAGTGTACCTATACATATATTTTCCTGTGCACATACATCTGTGTATATATAAATTAAAGACTAGTTCATCCCACTAAATAAAGATCTCATCTGTGTCGTGAGATATCAGGCACTCATTTCAGCGTGCAGGAAAGACTGAAACTCAGTAAGACAGAGGTGCCTTGGTCTGTCTGAAATGACATCGTTCTAGATACGCATCCTCTTATGGCTTTAATAATTGTACAGAAAGATAAGACCTTTTTTATAGGAAATATGAGAGCAGCCAAAGCATGTAAAGACAATTCTGGTCCCTCTTTTCTTTGAATTCCTCTGGGGATTTTGAAAGGAGGCGACCACAGGTTTCCTTCAGTGTGCTAAATGTGTGTTGATGCAATCTCCTTCATCCACAGTCATCGGGGTGAGGTTCAGGATGTGATCATGGGGATCAGGTCCTTGCCCTGAGATTGCTTCTTGAATGCTGCAGCCTCTGAGTGAGAAATGTAAAGCTGCAGGTTTCTCTGGAGAGCTCGTGTCCTGGGAACAAGAATTGTCATTTCCATCAGCTGCTGAAGGAACGACCGCGCTGGAGTCACAACCGTGAGGAGCAGAACCAGGCTGGTCTGTACCTAACACTCAGCACAAACTCAGTAGCAGCAACAAGAAAATTGGGTTGAAAAATCTCTTCTTTTACCCTACTTCTGTACATCAAAACTGGTCCAAACATTTAAATTCAGGGAAAATCTGAAAATTTAAGTCTTTTGGAGATATTCCTTCACTGAAGCCACTGTAAATATGAGACAAATGACAAGGAATGATGGAAGTGTCATAACGCCTTGCTTTAGGAGCAGCATTTTCCCTCTCTTTTTGTTTGGGGTTTTTTGTTGTTGTTGTGATGGTTTTTTCTTTTCTTTTTTTTTTTTTTTTTTTGGGGGACCTGGCAAGAATATTCCCTCCTACTTCAGTTTATCACCATTACAGCTCTTCCTGGAAGTCAATGTTATTGTGAGGCGTTCCATTTTAAGCCATAAAATCACGAGCTAAAGTGGGGAAGGTTTCAGCCTTCAACTCGTGTCTGTTAACTCATTGTCAGTAGTGTCTCTTTCTCTGGTTGATACATGGTTCTTATTGTTGTTATTAACAAAGACAGGGCAAAAAAAAATCACATAAGTATAACCCATCGTGCGTGTGCATCAGCACACGTGTGGAACAATGGGTGTAGCCAACGTCAGACGGAGCAAGAGAGGAGAGAAAGGGATTGCTGGACAAAGAGATACGCAGTTTGTGTGCTGCAATTTGAAAATATACCTGGTTTTACAAGGGAAAACAGAAGCCACCGGACATGTGTTTGCAAATGTCATGCTTACCAACCAAGTTAACAATTAGACACAAATGGTTGAAGAGTCGTGCCTGCTCAATACAGAGTTATACTCAAAGTGGAGTGGTTTTAGTTATTATTTTAACAGTAAGGAACAGTTTGGTTGTATCCTTTGGACAACCTAAGTGTGTGTGTCTTCCCAGTGATCAGGGAACTGAGCTCCCAGGCTTCCTGGCACCCGCGGCTGCTCTTGCGTCCCCAGCGGGACGGCTGGGTGGCTGGCAGACTCACTCTCTCGCTGATTCAGTTGCTACTTTTGTTTGCAAATTTCCACACATCGTCCCCGTGCCCAAAGTAATAACAATCACAGTCATTTCCAATTTGTAATCCAGGAACATGGACTGGCCCTTGCCCTGACAGACCTTCACGGTTCACGAATGTGAAGGGACAGTCCTTTCGGGGTGATTAATGTAGTGCAAACACAGAGCGATGAGTCAAAGTGAGACACACCAGTTATTCCGAGTCCATCCTTCACTTAGATCCTGTATGAACTCTTAACATTTATCATTGATTTTGCTTTCCTGATCTTCCTTCTACAATACTTTTAATTTGACAATAAATCCCAAGTCGGTCATGGGTAACAATGAGACTAATGTTCTCTTGCCAAGTAAAACCACATTCAGAAGGGTGGTTTTGTAATAACTCAGAAGCATTTACAACGTAATCAAAAATACATTGAATAAACCAACGTATCAGAATAACAGGACTATTAAATAAAAGGAAAGTATCCCAGGCCTTTAAAATATGCTGGAACTCTTCAGCATCAGAGATGACCAGGGCTTGAAATCAAATGCAGATATTCCTGAACTTTCAAGTATTCAGATTTGGGATTTTAGTTCAATCTCATTTTCATAATGATAACCATGTGGTACTGTTCTCCTCCCCCAGGGGTAGCAAAAATATCTGTTGTACTGACTTTGCAGTTGCTGTACATAAATGCAGCCTTTCGGGTCGTTAGTTTAACCACATGTGCAGAACATGCAAGAATGAGGGGAACATTTCTTATTCCATCTATTGGAATAAGAAACAACTATTCCATCCAAAGAAGACTTGACATCAACAATGCTCACATCTATCACACTTTGTACCATCATGGCAGAGAACAAAGTGTTCGTGAATCCTTAGGAAGGTTTGGCAGCTGTTTTGCTGAGACGTAGGTTGCAATCATGTTAATGGTTGTACACTCTGCCCCTTAGCCCGCAATAACATTCGTGCCCTGTAGTCAGAACATCATATCATGGCAATTTCTGCAGCACTGAAAACAGATGAAACATCTTGTCAGGCACTAGAAGGATGCTGTGACTGTGACTCCAGTGGTACTCATGCGTGTTGCTCCTGGAGGACCCAGGGAAACGGTATGAGTTACCGTCAGGCACACCTGAACCCCAGCCCCACCTGAAACCCCTCTGCCCAGAGCACAGAAAACCCAAATATCATGCCGTGAAGAAGCCAGGAGTGTTCTGGGATAGGCGTTCTCTTTTTCAGGACACAGGTTTTCCATCCCCGGTATTGATGCCGATGGAAACAGCGTTAACCCTATGTCATGGCTGAAGGTCTGATGGGATGGGGGTGAGACCAGAGCACCAGAGCCACCAGAGCCCTACAGGAGACCTGTGGGGTAACAGGCCAGGAAGCCCCTCACTCCAAGTTGGGACATCCCTGTCCCATCTGGATCCAATGCTTTACATTCGGGAAACGCTGTGATTTCATTTCCGTGAAGTCAAATAACACGGGGTTAGGACACGTAGAAAAAGCCTGTACGATCCTCTACGAGGATGACAAAAGGTTAGATGGAATCTGGCGCCGTGACCGGTTAAAGGCAACGGAGGTTTCGCGGTTCACCTCAGTCTGGCCAGGACTGCGCCCCTCACTCTTCACTTTTCTATTTGACTTTCAGCTCCAGAACAGGTGGAAATTGGTTTCCAAAGCCAACAGGAACGCCATTACTTTATTAGTAATTAATAATTAGCCATCTGCAGTTCTAATCTTCTCTGAAACCAAACACTGGGGTTTGCCATCTCACTGTGACCCTATTAACGTGGTGTCCAGGACTGTTTCCTTGTGAAAAGCGTGCTGCTAACGTGAGTGCAAACATGCACATAGGGGCTGTGAACTATTGTTACATTTGGACTAAACTGATAACTTTTAGACATGAAAAGAAAGCTGAAACACAAGTGCTTCTGTTCCACTGGAAATAAATTACCACAAATTCCCAGCAGGAAAGGTGAAGGGGAAATGTAAATTTCTGCAGAATGTGAAGAACGACTGATGGGTTTCTGTGTGATAACAGTGGAAGGAGCGGCACTGTTCATTTTATCCGTGTGATGGCAAAGCAGCAGGAAAATGGGACTTTGCTCCTTTCTTTACAAATCGGCTGCAAGAGCGTCACAAATGAGTTTTCTTTAAAAAGAAGGATCCAGGAAGGATGATGTAAAATGAGCAAAAGCTGCAGAGTTCCAGTTGAGAACTGAACTTCCTGAGGGGTCAGGATGCTGGGGGCTCGTTTGAAGCTCACCTTTCTGCCTCTCTGCACTTCCAGTGGCAGATCTTCCCCAGCTGGGCAGCAGCAGTAGCTCTGCTTTCACGACACCCCAAAGGAGGGGCCGGTCCAGGCAGACCTGCGGTCCACTGTCGTCACACATGGAAAGGTCATGGCATGAAAGCATCGTCTTCATCATCAGCCACAGCTGGAACCTGCACTATCTCGGCCGATCTGAACTGCTTCTCCAGGTAGGACTTCTTCTACTTGCCAAAGAAAACTAGATAACCAATCTCAAACCTCCTACAAAACTGTGTTCTGTTTGAAAGTTCTTTATCCAGACCGACAGCTGAGTGGTTGGAAAACGTGGCTCTCCCTCCTTTTGTTCAGGCTCTCGCCAACATCTGTGCTAGGCTGGGTTACGGCGAGGTTCCCTTGTGTCCGGGGTGGCTGCAGAGCTTTTCACTGACACACAGACGAGCCAGCCTGCTTCCAAAAGTGAAAGCTTATGCAAAAGTAGAAAGAAACCCTCTAGCAGCAGTACCAAAGTTCCCTACAGATTTCTTTTTGGAGATTACAAAAATGTAAAAAAAAAAGTAGTTTGCCTTTCTTCCCTTTTCCCAGCCCCCAGAAACTCAGAGCAGGTCAGGGATTCACCCGAGACTACCTGACGCAATGCATCCATCATCCTGCTTCTCATTTCGTCAGGCAGAAGGACATCACTGGTGGTTGGCAGGGATTATTCTTGAGACAGCTCAATACAAAGGTTCAGTCTGTTCCCCACTTTCCTGGTGGTGACAGTGCACCCTCGTGCGTGGCTGTCGATTCTCTAATGGGTAAGAAAAAGCTTCTGTTCCTACCCTGACAGAAAGGATTGTGTCCAACAGATGGGTCAGTGGATCCAGCAGGTAGAAGGGAAGCTGGCAGTCATAACTCACTGAGAGTCCGGGTCCCTGTTCAACAGCGGTGACTACAAAACACATTGGAACACAAGGAGCAGCTGCAAACAGGTGACACTTGAATTTACAGTTTCCTGGCTTCCATGAACTTTACTCAAGGCTGCTAATTTCTCTTACAAGAAGCCTCTGGTACACCTGTGGAGTAAGAAACTAAACAGTGGACTGTCCCAGTAATTTTCCTTCGTGTGGCAGCTCTAATTTCCCTTTACCATTATAGGGTCCACACTGGTGGTTTCCGACCATTTGTTTCTTGCTCCAGCGCTCTTTTCTATCGGTTAGTGAACAAATATCCTGATGAACATGGACAGAACCCTGCTAGGTACCATTCCAACACGATGCCAGCCCCGTACGCCTGTTACCAAGGTGCTTCAGACGACCCGTTAGTGACATTTCAAAGAAGGAAGGGACCAGTGACAAGTGGGCAGAGCGGGTCAGTGGTGGGTGTGTTTCTATGGTTGAGAAAGGCGGAGGGTCTCGGCACAGCCCGTGCTGTCCATCAGCTGAACCGGCACAAGCGGTGCCCGAATCCTTTACTGCAGTGGATCTTCATAATCCCCATCTCTTAACACTTTGTTCGCAAAGCCGGAGCGGTAAGAAGGTTTTTAGTATAAACTGGCTTTCTGAGTCCTGAAATGTTCATCAGATTGGGATTACGCTATTTCTTTTATACTTAAAGCCTATTCTGCTCTTGCATGAACTCTAATCTTTTATTGAGAAGAGGAAGATGAATGTTAAAAATTAAATTTACAGTACATAATTAGCACTGGTGGACTTAATCATTGGAGGGGTATGCTTTAGGAAATAATCCTGAACAGTCAAAAGAAGGAACTAGATGATCAAATAGTTTTATTCAATCTGTACTTCCTAAAATAGTGCGAAAAAACTGCCCTTTGGCGCATCAGCAGTGATTGATTCATAACAAAGAGGGTGACTTTTAATTGCTGTACGTATCCTTTCAGAATAATTGCTGTACATATCCTATTAGAATAATTTTATATAAAAGAATATATAAACATTAAAAGACACTGGTTTATTGTCTCTTACTTGCAGAAATTAATTTTAAACAGCTACAGGTTGCTGAAAAATAAAACAAAATGGTCTCTGCACAGAAAGTGAGAACATTGAAATCAAAAGTGCAGGCAAGCCTCTCTGATATAAATAGTTTATCTCACTTAAAAAGAAAAGAGCACAGAAGAGAACATCAGAATTGCTGAAAAAACATGACAGCTATACTTCAGTATATTTTTGTTAACTTCCAAAATCAGATTAAATTAGTTATTTCAACTGCCCCCTTAATTTTGTTTAGAACTGCATGTGCTTCTCAAATTTAGTGAAATTTTGATACCATTAAAGGACAAGTTAGTTAGCTCATTAAATCAAATTTAATTTCATACAGTTTTTCCAACATAAATAAATAATCAAAATATTTTCATCCAGACAAATTGAGTGTGATATTTAGTTAAGGGAAAAGAACATTCTGTAAAAATTTAAATCCACAGGGTGACTCGAAATATTTTTATAAGACAATGCCAACTTA
>WKFP01014368.1:824364-889317 GCA_011057875.1 Pterocles orientalis | reverse complement strand
ATGATAACCATGTGGTACTGTTCTCCTCCCCCAGGGGTAGCAAAAATATCTGTTGTACTGACTTTGCAGTTGCTGTACATAAATGCAGCCTTTCGGGTCGTTAGTTTAACCACATGTGCAGAACATACAAGAATGAGGGGAACATTTCTTATTCCATCTATTGGAATAAGAAACAACTATTCAATCCAAAGAAGACTTGACATCAACAATGCTCACATCTATCACACTTTGTACCATCATGGCAGAGAACAAAGTGCTCGTGAATCCTTAGGAAGGTTTGGCAGCTGTTCTGCTGAGACGTAGGTTGCAATCATGTTAATGGTTGTACACTCTGCCCCTTAGCCCGCAATAACATTCGTGCCCTGTAGTCAGAACATCATATCATGGCAGTTTCTGCAGCACTGAAAACAGACAAAACATCTTGTCAGGCACTAGAAGGATGCTGTGACTGTGGATCCAGTCATACTCACGTGTGTTGCTCTCGGAGGACCCAGGGAAACGGTATGAGTTACCTTCAGGCACACCTGAACCCCAGCCCCACCTGAAACCCCTCTGCCCAGAGCACAGAAAACCTAAATATCATGCTGTGAAGAAGCCAGGAGTGTTGTGGAATAGGCGTTCTCTTTTTCAGGACACAGGTTTTCCATCCCCGGTATTGATGCCGATGGAAACAGCGTTAACCCTATGTCATGGCTGAAGGTCTGATGGGATGGGGGTGAGACCAGAGCACCAGAGCCACCAGAGCCCTACAGGAGACCTGTGGGGTAACAGGCCAGGAAGCCCCTCACTCCCAGTTGGGACATCCCTGTCCCATCTGGATCCAATGCTTTACATTCGGGAAACGCTGTGATTTCATTTCCGTGAGGTCAAATAACACGGGGTTAGGACACGTAGAAAAAGCCTGTACGATCCTCTACGAGGATGACAAAAGGTTAGATGGAATCTGGCGCCGTGACCGGTTAAAGGCAGCGGAGGTTTCGAGGTTCACCTCAGTCTGGCCAGGACTGCGCCCCTCACTCTTCACTTTTCTATTTGACTTTCAGCTCCAGAACAGGTGGAAATTGGTTTCCAAAGCCAACAGGAACGCCATTATTTTATTAGTAATTAGCCATCTGCAGTTCTAATCTTCTCTGAAACCAAACATTGGGGTTTGTCATCTCACTGTGACCCTATTAACGTGGTGTCCAGGACTGTTTCCTTGTGAAAAGCGTGCTGCTAACGTGAGTGCAAACATGCACATAGGGGCTGTGAACTATTGTTACATTTGGACTAAACTGATAACTTTTAGACATGAAAAGAAAGCTAAAAAAGTGCTTCTGTTCCACTGGAAATAAATTACCACAATCCCCAGCAGGAAAGGTGATGGGGAAATGTAAATTTCTGCAGAATGTGAAGAACGACCGATGGATTTCTGTGTGATAACAGTGGAAGGAGCGGCACCGTTCATTTTATCCGTGTGATGGCAAAGCAGCAGGAAAATGGGACTTTGCTCCTTTCTTTACAAATCGTCTGCAAGAGCGTCACAAATGAGTTTTCTTTAAAAAGAAGGATCCAGGAAGGATGATGTAAAATGAGCAAAAGCAGCAGAGTTCCAGTTGAGAACTGAACTTCCTGAGGGGTCAGGATGCTGGGGGCTCGTTTGAAGCTCACCTTTCTGCCTCTCTGCATTTCCAGTGGCAGATCTTCCCCAGCTGGGCAGCAGCAGTAGCTCTGCTTTCACGACACCCCAAAGGAGGGGCTGGTCCAGGCAGACCTGCGGTCCACTGTGATCACACACGGAAAGGTCATGGCATGAAAGCATCGTCTTCATCATCACCCACAGATGGAACCTGCACTATCTCGGCCGATCTGAACTGCTTCTCCAGGTAGGACTTCTTCTACTTGCCAAAGAAAACTAGATAACCAATCTCAAACCTCCTACAAAACTGTGTCCTGTTTGAAAGTTCTTTATCCAGACCGACAGCTGAGTGGTTGGAAAACGTGGCTCTCCCTCCTTTTATTCAGGCTCTCGCCAACATCTGTGCTAGGCTGGGTTACGGCGAGGTTCCCTTGTGTCCGGGGTGGCTGCAGGGCTTTTCACTGACACACAGACGAGCCAGCCTGCTTCCAAAAGCAAAAGCCTATGCAAGAACTAGAAAGAAACCCTCTAGCAGCAGTACCAAAGTTCCCTGCAGATTTCTTTTTGGAGATTACAAAAATGTAAGAGAAAAGTAGTCTGCCTTTCTTCCCTTTTCCCAGCCCCCAGAAACTCAGAGCAGGACGGGGATTCACCCGAGACTACCTGATGCAATCCATCCATCATCCTGCTTCTCGTTTCGTTAGGCAGAAGGTCATCACTGGTGGTTGGCAGGGATTATTCTTGAGACAGGCTATTCCCCACTTTCCTGGTGGTGACAGTGCACCCTGGTCCGTGGCTGTCGATTCTCCACGGGTAAGAAGCATCTTCTGTTCCTACCCTGACAGAAAGGATTGTGTCCAACAGATGGGTCAGTGGATCCAGCAGGTAGAAGGGAAGCTGGCAGTCATAACTCATTGAGAGTCTGGGTCCCTGTTCAATAGCGGTGACTACAAACACATTGGAACACAAGGAGCAGCTGCAAACAGGTGACACTTGAATTTACAGTTTCCTGGCTTCCATGAACTTTCCCCAAGGCTGCTAACTTCTCTTACAAGAAGCCTCTGGTACACCTGTGGAATAAGAAACTAAACCGTGGACTGTCCCAGGAATTTTCCTTC
The DNA here is from genome assembly GCA_011057875.1 of Pterocles orientalis. Classification (NCBI taxonomy): domain Eukaryota; kingdom Metazoa; phylum Chordata; class Aves; order Pterocliformes; family Pteroclidae; genus Pterocles; species Pterocles orientalis. The sequence goes on along the minus strand of WKFP01014368.1, from coordinate 886,581 downwards.
GTGTGGCAGCTCTAATTTCCCTTTGCCATTATAGGGTCAACACTGGATTTAAGCTGCAATTTCATGTCACCTGAAGGCCAGCAGAAGAAGGTTTCCGACCATTTGTTTCTTGCTCCAGCGCTCTTTTCTATCGGTTAGTGAACAAATATCCTGATGAACACGGACAGAACCCTACAATTCCAACACAATGCCAACCCCATACACCTTCTTATTACCAAGGTGCTTCAGACAACCCGTTAGTGACATTTCAAAGAATGAAGGGACCAGTGACAAGTGGGCAGAGCGGGTCAGTGGTGGGTGTGTTTCATCGCTAGGGTTGAGAAAGGCGGAGGGTCTCGGCACAGCCCAGGCTGTCCATCAGCTGAACCGGCACAAGCGGTGCCCGAATCCTTTACCACAGTGGATCTTCATAATCCCCATCTCTTAACACTTTGTTCGCAAAGCCAGAAGGGTAAGAAGGTTTTTAGTATAAACTGGCTTTCTGAGTCCTGAAATGTTCATCAGATTGGGATTACGCTATTTCTTTTATACTTAAAGCCTATTCTGCTCTTGCATGAACTCTAATCTTTTATGGAGAAGAGGGATATGAATGTTAAAAATGGAATTTACATTCTAAATTAGCTCTGGTGGACTTAGTCATTGGAGGGGTATGCTTTAGGAAATAATCCTGAACAGTCAAAAGAAGGAACTAGATGATCAAATAGTTTTATTCGATCTGTACTTCCTAAGATAGTGCGAAAAACTGCCCTTTGGTGCATCAGCAGTGATTGATTAATAACAAAGAGGGTGACTTTTAATTGCTGTATGTATCCTTTCAGAATAATTGCTGTACGCATCCTTTTAGAATAATTTTATATAAAAGAATATATAAACATTAAAAGACACTGGTTTATTGTCTCTTACTTGCAGAAATTAATTTTAAACAGCTACAGGTTGCTGAAAAATAAAACAAAATGGTTTTTTTGCACAGAAAATTGTGTGAGAGAGATACACTGAAATCAAAAGTGCAGGCAAGCCTCTCTGATGTAAATACTTTTATCTCACTTAAAAAGAAAAGAGCACAGAAGAGAACATCAGAATTGCTGAAAAAACATGACAGCTATACTTCAGTATATTTTTGTTAACTTCCAAAATCAGATTAAATTAGTTATTTCAACTGCCCCCTTAATTTTGTTTAGAACTGCATGTGCTTCTCAAATTTAGTGAAATTTTGATACCATTAAAGGACAAGTTAGTTAGCTCATTAAATCAAATTTAATTTCATACAGTTTTTCCAATATAAATAAATAATCAAAATATTTTCATCCAGACAAATTGAGTGTGATATTTAGTTAAGGGAAAAGAACATTCTGTAAAAATTTAAATCCACAGGGTGACTTGAAATATTTTTATAAGACAATGCCAACTTAAAGTCAACCTTATATTTAACCCTTTTTTTACCTTCTACTCTTTCCAAGTAATACCAACAATGATATGTAAATGAGCGGTGGGAGAAAGAAGGTCTTTGTGGCAATTTTGTTTTAAAACCAGAGTGTTTCCATGATCACTGGGATGGCTCACGGGCACAAGCACATACGTATGTGTTCTGGGAGGTGAGGAGCGGTGTTCAGAAGTTTGACGGACCCAACTTCCAGGTCTCCTTTGTTTCAAAATTGTCATCGTTATGTTAACCGATGACACACATCGTTTACACATCTCGTTAAACGATGACACACATCCTCACATCTTCAGCTTTCTTCCCAGTTTCATTACTCACTCAGAAAACGGAAAGTTCAAGTTTAAAGCCTTCCTTTGATCTGAGATGGTGTAACACCAACAACAGATGCAAATACTTCTTTGGTGACCACTAATCTGTCTGTAAATCTCCTGTTGAATCAGAGCTAAAAATAATTACATTCTGTGTTATTTGACGTAATTAATCTCTTCACTTTTGTAGTCTGGGAAAACAGGAAAATATTGCTAACTTTAAGGAATTTGGAATTTTAAGATGTCTCTTAGTTGGTTCGTTATATACCTTAGTGTCATGGGGCGCATGGAGGAGGGGGTCTAAACTCTGGTTTAATGTATTTACAAAGGGTAGAATTTTGTTCTCTTTGTTTTCTCAACAAGGAAAGAGGGTGAGTCACTCTGATAAGTTTGCCAGGATCAGCCCGCTCATTTCACCTCTTTTACAAAGATATTCCTGCAGGTTTCTGAGATGAGAGTACAGCTTAACTCTTGTGTTTTGCTGTTTCCTTTATTCTGGGTGCTAGAACAAATCGGCATTAATACTGTGATTCCACTAACACATCCCAATAGGCCATGGCAGGAGCAGTTATATGATTAATGGCTTTAGAGATGATTGTTGAAATCCTAAACTACTATTAAAGTAGCCAACCTAAAACCAAAAAAACATTACTGTTCAGCCAAACGTTGCCAACCGTGCACAGATTTAACGGTGCCAAACTAAACTGTGTACATAGCGCTGGCTACGGAACATGCACCTTGCCTTTCCAACGCTTGCGTTAGCCGAGTTAGAGAAGGTTCACCATCTTGTTCATGAATGATACTCCTCTACAGTACAAAAGCTATTGAGTATGCCTCAAGATTGCATCTCTTATATAAACGAAAAAGCCTGGAAATATTCTTAAGAATTATCTTTTAGGACAAGGATCTCAAAAGTGCTAAAGTTTAGATCTAGAAGGAGAGCTTTGGAGCAAAGATAAATACCTGAATTCCTCATACATTGAAAGTGGGTCGTCAAGCTCTTAAGAACGTGACTCATAGTCACAAGCACAGTGAGCAGACGTTCCCTCATGCCAAGGGGCAGGTGTGTCTAGCTGGGATCAGACTGACAATACTCCATCAGTCATTTCCTCCTGGACTAGCCGTCAGTTCCTTAGGTACAGCAAACTGAATTCTCTGGGTTTTCTCTAAAACACAATCTCACGAGAGAGTACAAGACAGGACTTCAATTACCTCCTCAGTCTGAGGGGTGACAGGTCTTCAAATTCTCTTCCAGGAAAGACTTTACAGAAATACAGACTAGGATGGGTCAAATACGTTCTCTGTCCTCCCAGCTGAAGCAGGACCATTATGCCATGAAGAGCATAATGATGAGCTTCTCTGATGCTGAAGAGAAAGTGCTCAAGTAGGATTGTAATGTGTCAGCCAAATGTCAGGTGCCTAAGGACTTGTCTCTTTCCCAAAGACTGTTTATGAATTTTGCAAGAGTCCTTGAACAAATATACAATTTACCACCTCCTCCCAGCAATCAAGCAGTTAAATTATAGAAAGAATCCCACTGGACTTCATGGTGAGTTTAGGGTTCCAGGTCTGCATTGGGCGTTCTCTGAAAAGAGTTTTCTAACGTAACCATGAGAACCAATCGGACTGAGGGCTCTGAGGTTGGGCCATCCCATGCCAAATCCATCACAGATTTCTAAAGTGTTTAAGTGCCTCCATGCCACCAAAATTCTACCATAGGCATCAGACATTTCTGAATCTGTGGCTTAGGGCCAGACTGTGTTTCTGTACCTAATTCCCACAGATTTCTTATCTGGGAACAGTTTGAGGTGGGAAGATACTCAGAAAATTGCTCTACAAGTTTTCTGCATCAATAAACTTTTGGTTTGCAATGTTGTGATTCCAGGAGTTCTTACACCCCACATACACAACATTTGCACAGCATTCAGCTCTGGCAAGACTGGCTTGCAAATAAATCAGAATAGACACCGACAGATACAAACTGGACATCAAACCTGTGATTTTTCTTTTTTTTTTTTCAGAGGCAGAGCCATCTATCTTCACAAAAAATAAGGATTTAACAGGAGTTGGACCTGATAAGATTTCTTTGAAACCTGTTATACAGATGTCTACACACAACAGCCTGAGACCAGAAATGCTCACCAAAACCACCCATATTGAGTCATGGACACGTTCAACACTAGAAGAGAACCAGCACCTACTTTTAAGAAAATGCTTTTTCTACACAAAAGAGGCATTGAAAGGATAGCAAGACACAGCCAATACAAACAGGTTTCAAATGAACCACTTTTTATCAGTCATCACTTAAGTGAAACAGAGCTTCTCGCTTTCCTTTTTCCAAATAATGTGCTTTCTGATGTTGTGTCCAGCTGAAAGTTGGATTATCGACTTGTGATCACCCACACGGGTTATGACTGTGGAAACAAAGCTGACAGCAGAGTCTAGATTTCACATGCAAAAGGTTCCATTATTTTTCAGAGAATCCATTTAGTTCTTTCAAACATTTGCTCATCATTGTGTAAGAAGGTTTTTGTTTCCTGTGATTCAGATAAAGAACACAGGAAATAAAAATATCAAACTATCAGATTTCAAGAATGCATTGAAAGCCTTCCCCTTCGGCAGTGGCAGCGGGATTACTGCGGAGTGTGTTCACCTGGACAGGTCTTTAAAGCATGACCTGCTGGTTGAGGACCACATCCTCCAGTGATGTAAAGAATCACTGAGCTCTGGGGATTTGCTGTCAAGGATCAGGGACAGAATAAGTTGGGGAGATACAGGTTTCAAAAAAGTACAGAAATATATCACCACCTCCTTCTACAAAGTACATCGTTTTCACAGATGAGGTAATTTATAGATGTTGGATAATCACCTGTCATTAAAGCAACTGTGGGAATTTTCATTCCCCTTTCTCTTCCCTTTTGTTTTCTCCCTTCCCCTTCCTTTCTCTTCTCATTCTCTCCCTTTCTCCTTCCCTTCATCATACAAAGCAGGGCTGGGCATTTCTCACCCAGTCTTTCTTTCCAGATGAAGTTACTCCCAGGTCTATCCACTTCTCCCAGCTATCAGAGTACTATTAAACATGTTGCTCAGTTTTGGTTTTTTTTTAGCACAAGCACAAGTTGAAAAACCGACAAAACCACTGGCACAACATTTGTTAGGTTACAGGAAAAAAATGCTGAAAATTCCGGGCTGGCATGATCAAATATGATCCCTCAACCTGGCAACTGGATTGCTGCAAGAATAACTCAGAAGTTAGAAATGTGTCATTCGTTACCCTAATCTTTACTGTCAGCGTATTTAACATAAAGGTTTTATCCACTGGCTTCTTCATCTGTTTTCCATTGTGGGATTTATAGTACTCATTAACTTATTCATTGGTTGCATTCCCTTTCTGAAGACATGATCCCAAATACAGTAAATTTCAGTTTCAGGTTCCACAGGAGTTTTGAAAGATAAGGGATGCTCCACAGTGCTGGTACCTAGCCCTCCAGCTGCTCCTTAGCGCTTTCAGGGATTTAGGAACGTCCACCATCCTGCCCTCAGGCTGTGAGTGCAAATGTCCCTCACCCATCCCTGGGTGGATTTTACCTGCAGCAATTCCCGGAACAGCTCAAAGCATTCGATGAACCTGACACGGGCAGCGTGGTTCAACACACGACATGCAAGATATTTCCAACAACTACTCGTTTGAAAGAAGGGGAGGCACTGACACACTGATGTGGAGGCTGTTTCTCCTCTGGTGTTGGCTGCCAAAACCTTTGTGTGAACAAGTCATGGCAACAGAATTTGCAAGATCAGTGCAGTTGTGGAGATTTGGACAAAAAATACGTCCAGCCTCATTGACTCCTGCGATATTTTGCAATCTCTCTGATGAAACTAATCCTACATATTTTGCATTCCATTATTTACAGCATAAAATTTCCTTTCCTGCTGCATTTCCTTTCTTTTCTTTCCTCCTCATACTCTGTTTGAAACTTCCCTTTTCTCGGTGGCTGGCTGGCTAGTTATGTGTCCTGTGTCTAGATGTTCAAGCGAAGGAATTTAGCACCGTCTGTCAGCACATCATTGTCTCTTTTTACACAGCCATCTCCCGCTCCTCTCTTTGTGAAAACACAAGTTGTTTCCTCCTAAACCAGCTTACTGTAATGCTGTGAAATTGAGACTGAGGTTGTACTTAACAGAAGAACGAATTTAATGCACAGTCACAAAGTACAGGGTCTTTATTTTACCTGCCTCCTGGGGGTGATGTGCATTAGGTGTTTTCTGTCTGAAGTAAATATTTAACAAAAAAACTATTCTCTCACCTGTGCATGGAGCTCTGCAGTGTAAATACCGTTACTGACAGTGAAATTACACGGTTAGCATCCATAGCTCACCCACACCTACCCTACTGATGGCAGGGGGAATAGCAAGTTGCATGGAAAGAAGCCTTAAATTTGGGGGGAGGGTGGGAAGAAGTCAAAGCTTCGATTACAGTGGAAGAACAGAACTGCAGGCTGGATCCTGCTTCCGTTACCATCATTCGGATTTGTACAATTTCATCCCAGCTTACTCCACAGGCAATTAGGATATTAAGAATTTGCCAAACAGGAGGGTGGTTTGCTTCAGGGGGAAATTATGACTTTTAAAAGTAAGCAAGGGATGAAGAAGAAACTTTTAAAATATATTATTTCAGGGCTCAACCTAAAGTTCTTCACATGATGTTTTTTTGTGCAAATCATTATTTTATTTTTCTAAACCTTTCTCACATTGTTATTCACATTTCAGACCGTATCCTCCGCTCTCTGACTCAGCTGGAGGTGGTGCAGCTGATTTGTGCCAAGGACGGATCTTCACCCTTCTCAATGGTCAGTATTCACCTCTGTAGCCAACTGCACTCTGGGGAACCGATCAGCTCCTGCAGATCCCTGCTAGAACGCAGCTGTGCAGCTATAAACCTGTTCAATATTTAGCAATTCTTTAAAACTATTGACTGTTCCTAAACAGCAAAGAGCATTTCTTCTGGTTAAACATTTGTGCTGCAAGCTGTGCTCTTGTTGCACAGGGTTAGAGACTGGTCCAGCAAGGTGGCTTCCATCACCAAAGTAAAAGAATCCAGAGGATAATTTTATGAGACAACTTGACATTTTAGTAATGTTTGCTATTGCTTCATTGCCTTGGGAAATAAGTTAGTGGGTTATAGGAGAACGTAAATAAGAAAACATACTGGGGGACTTTACCACTGGTGATAATTATTTTCTTAAAAAAACAAAAAAAAAGAACAGAAAGACGTGAAATGGCTATACTGATTTATGTCGAAGGTTTATCTTGTTCAGAATCCTATTTCCGACAACGGTCGATAGCAGAAGGCCTGTAAGGACAGGGCATGTGTGAGTTCTCCAGGACGGTACATTCCCCAGGATACCCACACCTTAGGAAGCTCCTGAGGTAAGTTTATATTTAGACAGTTGTACTTCATAGTCACTGCTGGACCCAACCCTCGCAAATTTATCTAATATCATTTAAAAACAGTGGATAGTTTTGGCCTCCACAACATTCAGTGGCAATGAGTTCCATGATTTCATTATGCGTAGTTTTATTTATTAGTACTGCCTTTTGCTTGTTTATCCCTGAGGGAACAGGGACAAACGAAAAGGCGCCGTATCTACCCAGTGACGGGGGACACTTGCAGAGCTGCACAAGGAAGATGCTGGTTCTGGCCACAGCTTCCCAGCCGGGATATCTGTGCACCTCAAACCAATGCCAGATGTTTATCCGCATGTATCCAGTGAGAAATTCAAGTGATTGAAAAAAAAAAAAAGGTTTTATCTCATGTACATTGCACGGAAGAGCCCCAGCCTCTGGCAACCCGTGCAGAGGAAATTGCAGTGATCCTCGAGGCAGAGCAGAGCACAGCCCGCGGCGGGGCGAGCAGCGTGTTTTCATACGCCGTGGTTTGTCCTGTTTGAAGTGGTCGTGTCACGAGCTGGAAATATCCACATGTTGAGATAGCAAACATGCGTGTAAGGCTGCTGGTAGGGAATTTCCACCCTGAGGAGTGGGACTGGCTACACGGACAGCTACAGCCTGACACCATCACACCTTCTCGTTCCAGAAACACGAAGCCCAGTGTTTCCCCTCAAATTATTCTCACATTTCTTCTATTTACCAAACACAAAGCAAATGCATCGTGCTTACTTTCTCAATGCCCAAACGGTTAAATCTTCACACTCTGAAACTGCTAACCACAGAATCTGAACATTGTCCTTGCTTAACTGGAAAGTGTTCTAAGTGCTTTCAGGCAGCAAAACATCTTCATGGCCAAGCTCTAAGTAACGAAGCATTTTGAAATATAAGTTTAAATATATATATAAATCTATAAAAATAATTGCCGTTCACCAAATTGCCCCGTGCCTCTGCGGATCGGATTCTTAAGGCTTTTCCCAGGCTTGAAAAGGAGGACTGCAGTCCGCGGTAGCAGGTGGAAAACGCTGCTTTACAGCTTTTGGCTGCACATCAAGCTTCTGGTAACTAACAGATAAAATGTGAGCCCTGCAAATAATTGATGGAGAGAGGGAGATAGGAATATTACTCTGAGCTTCCAACCGATGGCTACTGCTTAGACTCATTCCAGGAACCTTAGTGCCTGGAAAGCATAAAATAACGGTGAATAAATGCAGCTGAAGATCTCAGGTGCTTAGGACTGTAGGTTAGCCAGTTTTGGGGTTTTTTTGCAGTACTTCAAGTAGTTCAGATCATGTCTGGATTACAGTGTCTTATCTTCTGTAGCAACAAGTGCTACCAGCCATGCCCTGTGCTAAACAGATAGCAGGGGCAAAAGGAGGCAGAAGGTAATAGACGTAAGTGGGTATCACATCTGTGTTTGCTTATTCTTAGTATTTTATGAACAAGAATATAAAAATGACAGCAACAATTCACATAAGCTACTTGTCAAATGGGAGTGAACTCTTCCATAGTCTTGACAGCGGGAAGGAATCCAAGGATGTACAGAGGAAACCAAAATACACCGACGCTCAGTATACTTGTACCCCAAGAAAGTAAGGGATGATAAAATGTTCCAGACTGAAATTTCTTACTCCTAGTTCCATTATTCTGTACAGTCTTTAAACAAACCACTATTATGCCATCTGTCCATATAAACAGACGTCTTTAGGAGCAATGCCCCTGAATTATCATGCATGAAAGTGACAAAGAATTTTCATCTCATCTAATTCCAAAAGATATTTCAGTGGCTGAGCAAACACAAGGTCCAATGAAAGACGAAAATATCACTTTGAAATATGCCAACGGATCACCACTGAGAAGAAAAAAGGGGAGTTTGATCTTTGCAGATGCGAGGAGATATTTGCTACTCAGCCAAGAAAAAGTGATAAAACCTAATCATACGAAAAGACACCTCCAGGGAAGTGAAGGAATTCTTATTTCAGTTGGGAGGGAGAGTGAGGGTAATTCCTCTAGTCAGAAAGGAAATAAATTCATTTGAAGATGAGGGATCAAAACTTGGACTTCAACTAAGATTTCAACAAGACAACGCTGCAAAGGGAACCGGCATCAGCAGTGCACAGAAAATACTCAAAGGGCACACTCCTGAAAGACCCTTCTAATGGAAATCTCTCGAGGTTTGCAACTGGCATTGCCCCAGGTTATGTCCTCTGGATAGAGGCGTATGCCATGATTACCACCCCCTTGGAAACTGAGAGCATGTTAGCTAGGCAGAGGGAGAAAGCCCCAACCAACAGAGACTTAAACTCACAGCTTAAATACTTTCTTTTACAACTCACTTATGTACTTAACAAGCTTTCATAGCTGCATTATCTATTTTAATGCAATGCTTCTATTTAACAGCTACCTTAAAGCTGACCTAAAGTAAATATTATTTCAAGGTAGCTGAACAGCAGAAATCTCTTTAGGTGGTGTGGAAAATTTATAAATGGGGGAAATGTGACACCTTTTAACTTCTCTGTCTTCACAGCATTTCCTCCGTTGTATTCAAAGAATAATAGAGGACATCTCAGTTTCACGAGCCGGTAGCAAGCATTGGCATGCAGCAGGATGTTGGTAGATATACTTGAACCCTAAAGGTCAAAAGGAACGTGCAGCAGGCTGTCTGCAAAGAGCACAGATCTAGGTGTTATTCAGACCATCTGTCCTAGGCATCCCCACTGGTGTCTATAAAGGCAGGCTCACCGCTGTCCGCAGATCCCTCCTCTCCACTGCTCCTGTAGGACATCTGCCCTCCTCACGTAACCATCCAGCCCGAGTGCCTGGAGCTGGTCAGGGCACCTTTCCCTTTCCCATTCTGGATGTCCCCTCTAATAATAACAGTATTTGGCGTGCTGATCCTTGAAAGGACACTGAAGAATACGGGTGATTATCCGAGATAAACAGGCGTGATGGAAATGCTCATTTCACAGCACCCAGCTGAACAGACTCAGAACAAACCAGAACTCTGGTGGCCTAGAACGTACCGTGCTGCTGTCTCCATCTGACATCTCCATGCCTGGGCTTCCTTTAGGAAAAATGGGGCTTAACTCTTGTTTCCATTTGAATAATATAAATCCTGAACTCTGAGTGTTCCATATAGATTTCTTTTTTTTTTTTTTTTAATTCAACTGTCTTATTTCAGACAGAGAGTACTTTTCTAACCAGGGACAATGGCATAAATATCTGGTACAAGTCTTTAAGAATCCCCTTATTACAGAACAGGCTCTCAAAAACTCAATAGAGAAAGAGAAAAAAAAATATTTTTAATGCTTAATCAGTTCTTGTAAAGAGCCGAAACTACACTTCGGAGTATTAGTCCATTCATAAAAACTTTCTAAAACCAATCATAGAGAATGTTTTGACTTAAAGCAATGGTAAGATAAACTTTTAGACGTATTTTTAATTCAGTTCTGATCCCTGTATTTTCTGAGACATTTAAATTCAGCCTGTAAGAAATACAAAAATGCCAAATGCTGAATGAACGCAGGACACTGGTGTTCTGGCATGCTCTGAGCGCTCTGCTGCACTGAGTCCGTGTGGGGATGGGGATGGGGATATCCAGTTTGAACACAGATAATCCACCTGCCCAGAGAGACTGAGAGGTTTGCCTTAGCCAAGGTCATTGGGGCTTAGGCAGCAGCAGAGTCTTGAACATCTATCTGTGTTTTAACCATCAAATACTACTTACTTCCGAGTATCAAAGTGGTCTGAGAAGGGAGGAGGACTGGAGGATTCTGTTCTATTTGCTTGGATCTAGGTGCTTAAATGTTGCCTAGGTTGCACTCAAAGTTTTCAAATTCTGTTACAGAACTGACCAAAACGTTTGACAGTTCAGCTATTCAAAACTCCATAGGCAGGAATATTCTTACTGCTACAGACCACTACATACACAAATCTAAACCCAGGTAGGTTTTTCTTTACTTCTCTTGAACAAAAGTGTTGTATCTCACAACATATGCACACTGCTGTTATTTTTGTTTGGCTCTACCGTTTGCAATACAAATACATTTCCAATCACGGCTTCAGATTTCATATGTAGTGGCCGGGGTGTGTTTTTCATTCTCATTTTCATCAGCAGAAATTCACTGCCAGAGCGATACGACCGTGTCTCATTTAAACAGTCACCGCCACAGACTGATTTTTAAACTTGGGGGCTTCATTCATTTCAAAGTCACTTATTTAAAGTTTTGAGTTTTCTTTTTAGAGTCAGCAAACTGAAATAATTCTGTTTCAGTGGGAGAAAGCGAGAGGGTTTGGCTATCGAATGGGGCCTGAGCCGTATACCTCTTGGATAGGCACTTGAAGGTGTGACGGTGGCTTAGACAAAGCTGATTTTTCAATATAAGCCTTCTGTTCTTCAGATAAGCGGCATTATCTGTATATTTTTGCAAGGCACGACTCTGCTGGTATTAGGGAGATGTCTGCAAATCCAACCACCGGCAAATCGGTGTGCTTCATTGTTGGAAAGTTGAAGCAAACTGAATTGTTTTTAAAAACTTTCCTTTCATATTTCAGTTGCCAAACAGTTTCAGTCAAACTATATTTTATAATTTAAATAAAAGCGTATCCAACCCTCCTCATGTTTGTTTAGGTCCAAGTGGATCTATTAGATCTATTCCCGTGCCATCAGCTCAGCTTCTTCCAGCTACAGCCCCACTATTTTCTTATCTCACGTTCTTTGATATATTTACCTATGCAGCACCTTTTGGATGTAAGAAAATGCCATTGCTCTCATCTTGCAGAGGAAAAACCTGAATCATCAGGTCTCTGGTTCATACAGTGAATGGGTTAAATAAATGCAGATTGGACCCGATCTGGCTCATCACGTGCGGCTGGGAGAGGTCCATCTGTTCAGGGTGCAGGGATGACAGCTGCAGGTTAACAGTCCCACAGTGCTGAGAGTGCACGAAAAATGTGCCAATCTAAATACGGTCCCCGAACAGAAAGCATGGGATATTAACACAGGAGCTGGCAGGGAAATCTGGCTGGTGCACCGGGTTGATGAAAGATATTCTTTCATCACTTGTCAGGTCTATAAAATCAATGCAATTGAATAACAAAAAAAAAAATCTGGATGCGCTGTACTGTTTGACAAAGATAATTATCAGAGGATCAAACAGCTGGACTCCAAATTCAGATGGCACAGACTTATCTCACATTTTTCAATAAGATTAAGATTATCCTGACAGGTAAAACTAAAAATTGTTAAAACAATATTGGCATTCAAACGTAAGAAATTAACACGGATACGTAGAAAATTAGTATCTGAGGGTATCTCATAGCTCCACACTATAAATATGTTGCAGAGAGCTAGACAGTCAGAAATAAGAGCGAGGTTAACCAGGACAGACAAACCAAGACGCTTCTAATCCCCGCAGGAGTCCGTGATGCTCAAGTGAGATTTGTTCCCTGCCTATGGATCTATATTGCAAGATTATAATTTGTTTCAAAAAAAAAAAAAAGCAAAATATATATCCCAGCTAGTTCAGCCGAGGGGTAAGGTACCTGAAGAGCACGCCATAAAGCAGAGGATCATTGCACGTGCAGTTGCTGAAACAGGGTCAGAGGCTGGATGTGAGATGCACAGAGAAAAGCAAGAAGTTCTGTGCTTCTGTACTGTCCTCTGCACTTCCCCTGAGAAAGGAGAACTCAAGGCAAAAACCCAAAGTGTAAAGAAGAATCTCAGTATTAAGAAAATCCCTCCTTCCCCTTCCTTTGCAAGCGACAAAACGTCATCCTGGCAGAGCTATCCTGGGACCAGGGCACTGAGATTTCCCACTCAAATGCATCTTTCTAACGCCCAGGTCAGTTCCCAAGGCCAGGGCTGAGCAGACCACTGGCTCCCAGCAGCGTGATCCTTCGTTCCCTCGGCCAACGCGCCCCTTTGGCTCCACTGGCCGTTCTGCCTAGGCAAGCACATGGGGTCCATCCTGGCAGCGATGGAGAGCCGGGTGCTCTAGGCAATCCGAATCACCCTGGCGCTCACTTTGGGGCATCCCGGTGACATAGCAACCTTTCATGAAGGTGACCGTTTTTTTGGTTGAAATGCTAATAACCATCTTAAAGTGCTCTTCGCCTGTTTCCATAGCAATATGCCACTGGAGAAAAGGTGGGTTGACAAGAAGAAATATGCAAATCGTTTCCTTTTTCAGTCCATTGATGTCATTTTGTGTATTCTTTCATCTAATCCGTTAAAAATCTCCCGTTGCCTCTGTGCAGTCATTGGGCTGTGCGGAAAGGTAAACACTGAAGTCTTTATTCTTCTGGTAGCTGACAGCTTTTCTCCTCGGGGAATGAAAAAAAAATTGTCCTTTTTTTCCTCTTGTCAAACAGCAATAGAGGTTGTATTAGTCACAGTGAATATGGAAATCTGCCAGGAAAAGAAAGTAAGTAGTACCCCTGTAGAAAGCTAATAAAAATGTCCATTAGGCTGTTGGAAATGACCCTTAACTACCAGCCAAAGCATAATGAAATTGGCAAAACACGAAAAGCAAAGTCTCGCTTTACTTTGCAGCTTTCAAATGACCCATAAACCTCGTTAGAAGGGATCAGCAGTGGCAAATACGGGCTCTGCCAAAGTTCTTTGGCAACGTGTCCCAGAAATCTGAAAGGGAACAGGTTTACATAGAAGCAACAAGCCTGCTGGTAAGGTTAGCTGCTGTCAACATCTCTCACACTACAAACAGAAAAATTCCTCTTGACTTGTTTTCTTAATGAGTTATCCCGCTGAATGTATTTAGTCCACAGTCCGTGGGATCAGATCCTGACGTTTTTTATTCAGATAAAATCCAGATGAAAATAACGAAGGGGGGTGCTGCCTGAGAAAAGAGGACAGGGTTGGGCTTTCTGGAGCAACTGTTGTATGTTAGTCATTAGGAAATATTATTTTTTTTTAAAAGAACAGCGCTGTATAGCATTTACTATTTTATTGTACACATTAGTGTCCATAAACCGTAACTAAGGGCAGACTTGACTTTGAATTAAACCATACCAAAAATAGCGGAACCCCATTCTACACTTCCTGTGTCTGTGAGAGGGCAGGATCTCAATTTCCTTCTAGAAAATACGGTCCAACCCAAGTGCAGGCTGTGGCAGGTTTGTACAGGAGATATTTATGTCGTGAAGGAGTCCTGGCCAACTGTTCCTCTGGGGTGGTAAACTCTGCTAAATTTTGAAAAATTCAGTGGGTTTTTTTGTCAAGTTCTGTGCAAAAAAATACTACCCTATCTCTTTACACAAAATTGCAAATCATATCATGCACATCATCCTCACATGCCATCTCATATTTGCAATTAAAAAAAAAAAAGAACAATGCATATCTTAGCCTAACAGAAGCAACGGGGTGAAGAAGTTGCAAATAGATGTATGTTTGGACCGGAGGGGTTTTCTGATGAGTCTGCAGAGCTGATTTTTCTTTAAATAGTCCTGAGGACTCCATCATGTGACTGAAGCCAATAGGCAGCCTAGTGACAGTGTAGTTTTCAAGACTGAACCATCGGGTTATAACAGAGCGATCTGGTTTTCCCCAAAGACCTCTATCCATCGCGTGTCCCGCTCTGTTGGCGGACCATGGCTGCAGAATTTTAATGGGCCCCATGCAGAGCTCTTTTCAGGGCCAGCTTTGCAAGGAGACATGTCGCAATGAGCCATTCCTTGTGTTCCATATTGTTTTGTGAACAAATTTCGGTCCATCTTGATTTCACTCCACGCATTTCCTTGATCCTACAGCATAGAGCTGATAAATTGTCCATCCCTGAAGAAGTTCAGCTTCACAGTTATTCATCCCCTCCCACCCTCCCTGTTTTCCTTTCTTGCCGAGGCATTAGAAATCCTCCAACCTACACAAGTCAAAGACAGCACCAGAGTTTGAACATTTCTGTCCTTGTTTAAGACTGAAGTCCTAAAACACGGAAAAGATTTAGCTATAAAATTCAATCTGACATCAGTCAGAAGTCAACGGAAATGTCTTTCTGAGTAAAGATTATAAACCAGAACTGTCAGACATTGACTACTCTAGAGACAAAAGAGGGATGCTGAGTACCTCGGTAGTTTGACCATACGTGTTTTCCTTTAAATATCATATGGCAATACTTATGGTTAAATATGGAGCAGCAGAGTGCTTAAAAATAATTGTTCTTCACAAGGTGCCTTTATTTTCTCTGCTTTTCACAGCAGAGTAAAAGTTGTACTCTCCACCATGGCTGTAAAAGCAGCAGGGACTGGGGACGTGAGACCAGGGTGGGCGCAGAAGAAGGAGAAGATGACGCAGGTCGGTGTACATGCTGTGGCTTGGGTATCAAACCGGCACGCCGGGGGGTTCAGAGATCGGCTGTGCCTCCCAGGCTCAGCTCCTCAGGTGGTCTTCCCAGGGTACAATAAATCCACACGACGTTGCCATGGTGTGCAGACCATAAAGGCAGAAAATATTTGGAGTCATGTTCTCATTACAGAGGAGGGCTTTGTGGCAACCTTGCGGTGGGACCAAAGCACCAGGATAAAATCATCTGCTGATAAGCATTACACGCCTAATTAATAAAGAAAAAGAAGAAAGCATACACTTGATTTCACTCCAGATTCAGCTTTAACTTTGTACAAATATTCTGGTATTATTCTAGCTTTCTTGTTCCCCTGAACTTCCTGCTCAGACTGGAAATGGAAGGGCCAGACAGTTCTCCTCCTCTCAAGGGATTTTCAGAGCGATTCTGAAGAAAAGAACATTCATGTTTTCAAAGTTGGCGTTGACATCCCACTATAAATCACAGATCATCAGCGATTCTTAACAGAGAGCTGGACTGGCCAAAATCCATACGAACTATCATCAAAGGCAAAAAAAATCTTTCTAATCAACAGAGGGAAAATCGGGATCAGTTTAAGATTTGTATGAGAACCTCTATAACCCACCATTATTTTCTTTGAACAGGAACATTTGTTAACAGGAATGGCTCGTTTTATCACTAAGTCAAACTCTACACCCTATGGACAAGCAAAGGCAAAAAAAAAAAAACCTCTCCTAGAAAGAATTTTACCAAAATATAACTCGATTCCATATTTCTTTGATCCAGCTTTGTCTTTTACAGGGTTTAACTGCCATGTTGTCTGTGTTGAATATGCTGTTGGCTCAGAATACACTGTTGGCACTATTTTTAAGGTATATTCTGCTGATATTTTGATTCATAATCTTTGTCTAAGGAATTGGTGAAAAGTACCAAGGAAAAGTAAGTTAGCTTCATGTCAGTATAGAAAGGTCCCCAGCCACTGAAAAACATTGGAAAACCCTGTGCTTTGCAAATCCCCAAAGTGTAAAATCCTGTTAGGTAGGTGAAAGAAGAGAATGGATTTACAAATGCTGACTCAATTATAAAGTTGCTCAGCTCAGCTCATTACCAGTTAATTATTAAATATACATCACAGTCATTCTTTAGCTGAGATATTTGGGAAGCAGATGGCTCCTATCAACAGAGTTAAAAATAAATAGACCGTCTTCAGAAACATCTGGTACTGGCAGCCATAGGAAACGGTGCCAAGCTCCGAAATTCAGACACAGCGTGGAGTTGGAGGGCTTCTGTCCCTGTGTTTGTGCCTGGAAAGGACCAAAGGAAAGACCTAGCTGTGAAATTTGATCTGGAATTAGATTCCAAACTCTTTCTTCAAGGTATTTGGCTGCATTGCGAACAAAGCATTTTTTTTTTTTTCTCAGCTTTTACCTACCACAGTACAGATAAATCTGTCACTTCATGTTTTCTCTTGTCACTGAAACTGAACTGTGTAACGTGGGCATTTTATTCTGTTACCTTTCAGAGACTTCACAAAAGGTGTTTAACCTGTGTGAGGTTCCTGAGCCTAATCTCATCGAGTCTTTCAACCACCTCTCTCACTGTAATTTCATCAAACTTTTCTGACGAGGAGAGCAGAGTATTATTCAGCTTGTTGAGATTTGGATCAGTCTCTAATTCATGCTATGGGAAGGGACAAAAAAAAAACCCAACAAACCAACAAAATGCTATTTCAATGCTTTCTTACTCTTTTATTTATATTCCCAAAAGGCCAGTCCAGTTTGACCCTAAAATATGTCAGCCTGACCACCTATGGGTGTGGTCTTCCCTTTCCAAAGAGCATCTCCAGTCTAACCACTGAATTTCCTGCTGAATCACAGTCTCCACTTTGGAAGTTTATTTTCAAAGAAAACAGACTGGAAGTGGGGGAATCCTGATCAGGGTCCATCTGGAAATGTTCTTGCACTAAAACGTCAGTTAGACAAATGATTTCCAGCATGATGCTGCGTATATAGGGGACAAATCTTCCAGGAAAGGGGAGCACTAAATGAGGATATTTTAGAGCAAATTTTCCAAAATCCCCATTAAGAGTTTACAGCATTGTTGTCCTGTGGATGCTGTGGAAGAAAACTTCCTAGGGACACAGGCATTTGAATTATGGCATTTATCACTCTGTGGCATCTGAAATATTAGAATACCTCCAAATTAGGCACTAGAAAATTTCATATACTTGTGATAGTTCTATGCAGGAAAACAAGTGGTTCCTTTTCAGCTTTTAAAGATTTCTAAATGTCATTGAAACACTATGAATTCTTATATGAAAAAAAAAAAAAAAAAAAAAGAATGTTAAGTAGAAGGTCTATTTTCAGTGTTTGGTTTTATTTTAGATTTTTCTTCTCTAGTAAATGCAGGCTGCATTGCCATACATTTTTTTGACCTGAGTGACTAGTCAGTTAATTTTGTTTCTACATGAAAGGAAATACTTTTTCATAATACAATAATTTCAAGAAATTAGTCTTTCTAAGGAAAAAAAAAAAGACAAGGAAGAGAGATTTTGACACTTGGAGTAGAACAAGTAACACTGGAAAGTGCAGTCCTCTACATACAAATTCTCATCCCTTGATCGTGAAGCAACACTGTGAAATATAAGAACTCTCCTTTTAATCAGTGTCAGAATTCACGAGCAGAAGAGTGAGTTTACACCTCAAGCTTTCTGACAATTGGTAAACTAAAACTATTTGCAGCATTTCTTAAATAAAAAAACTCAACCCAAAACCCCAACCAAAATAAACCCACACAACCTCCACCATTATTTGAATTATTGTGACAATTATAAACACACACCAAATTTCACAGATTTTAAAGCCAAGCATTGACTCCATAACTGGTCGGCAGAAGCGTGTAAGAGGGACTAACCTTGCCATGGAAAGGGAACTTTGGCCACCTTGCTGTTTCTCCCTTGTTCTCTGTTAAATTGATGTGTCCGAATAGCCCCTATCTGAGATTTTGTTTTACAGTCAGCCTGAGGTCCTGTACAGCTCTGCTGGGCAGTACCGGTGGAAGGGACTGGAAGTCCCACCACTTTCCATTTGAATCCGTTAGTTTGACTTTTTATTTCCCCTCAGGCATGAACTTTGGTGGTCTGGTGGTTAACGCTGCTGGGGTTTCGTGACACTAGAATTCCATTTTCTGCTTTACCACAAATTTCCTGTGTCCTTGAGAAAGTCACCTCATCTACTGCCTCCTCAACACCGCAGAGAAAATGATGCTGATCTTCTGAGTGAGGGTGTTGTGAAGACAGCTCTGCTCCCTCTCAGAGGAGAGTGTATGGCACCATGGAGATGGAAAATGGAATTTTCTTAACTTGTTGGAAAAGTCAGGACATTCATGGTGACACAGAACAGAAAGGACCATTTGTCTGCCCCTAGAGGAGAGGAAATTATTATAGAATTCATTTATATGTGGATATTTCATTTCATATTGGTTGTTTAGTGAAAGGTTTTTTGAAAGTTCTGAATATTTCCTTCATCATAGAATCAACCCCTAAAAAAAATACACCAGAGCTGCAACTGTATGAGCACAACTATCTGTGGAAAGTCAAAACAAATCTGTAAGTACCCTTCAGCCAATGAACTCGATGACTTTAGTTGTGAAAGAACTTCTTAAGGCAGCTTTGTCTTACCCTGCTGCATCATAACCTGTCACATTTTGTGCCTTAAAAGCATCCCAGCAGATCTCAGATGGTGGGACACAAGTTCTGACAACTCTGGAAGTTGCACTCTTCAGTCTACCCAGATTCAGAAATCTCCCCTTCTAGATCAGATAGTCGTTCTCATGTTCTTGGGCTGTAAATGGTGTGTAATTAAATTTACCTTACAATCTGTTCTAGAAGGAGATTGATTAACTGAGTTGTTAATTGATGCGAACCCGTTTGTTAGAGTTTCCTTTCTCTACAATGTTTTAGTTTCTTCTGTTGAGGGAATAGCACGGCCGTGCTGCTCATTTTTGGGGTAGTTGCAGTCCTGTGTTGTCTTCGAGCAAATGCCCTGTATCATTGCACAGCTATGGAGTTGCAACATTTAATGTGTTTTTTAGTTGAAGAAGTCAATCAAAAGACTCATTTTTTTCTTAACAATGCAGAACTTCCTTTTGCTAACACAACGTAACAATTGTCTGGAATTATTGGGACATCATTTCAGCCAAATGTATGCAGGCTTATGAAATAGGAAAACTTTTCCTGACCTAGTTTTTAAGTTTTGTGAATGGTTATTGCACGTTAAGTAAACTCAAATTTAGTATTTCATATCTGTTAAAGAACATTGCCTAATATAGCAATCCGACTGTATGGAGTTCAGAAAGAGCACTCTGCCTGCCAGTGGCTTGGGTAAAACACACCACAAATATCATCACAAGGAATTCTGACAAGAATCTGTATTTTGAGGGGTTGATTTCTCATATAGCTATCTCATACATCCAATTCCCGTGTAAAGCGTGGGAACTTTTCAAATCTGAAAAAGGTTTCACAGCACACAAACCCTCTAGTGACCAGCTAATATTATAACTATTAATTTCTACTTTTTGTAATTTATTAAGCATATGAACAGGCTAAATTCAGCAGGGAAGCACTTCAGTTATCTTTTCTTCAGAATTTCTGCTTTCCCTTTTTTAACCACATTTCCTAGCAACTGGCAGGAAAACTGTATCCTCACTCCAGACAACAAGACTGAATATTAAAGCAGTGGTAGAGAAGACAGTATGTGAGAAATTTTTAGGGAAAATAAGTGAGGCACAGACGACAGATAACTGCCGGAGCATCCTGGCAGATCTTCCAGAAGCATATAGCCACGGCCGTTGTGTTTATATATGCCTACTTCCAACTACATTTATGTAACTTTTATAGTTTATATCTTTTTCTAGGATGAGTCTTTTCCTTTTTTTTAAGTGGCATTGACTTTAATGCATAAATTACTCTGCATAAAATATTTTTCCTTATATATCCTTATCCCCCAAATATAATTGAGTGCAAAGCTTTCCAGTGATATGTTTTCGAAACATCCTGTTGTCAAGGTCAGTTTTCTTGGATGCAACAGATATCTGTCATTTAACTATAATAAATTGTATCTATGTTGAAATAAAGTCACAGATGAAAGTCCATCTTTCCAACAAAGCTGGTAACACTGGCAGCGACAGGCGCGTTGGATCCTTGAATATTTATTCTATTGGCAGAAAGAAATTATTATTCAAGCACTTGCACGGCGAGTTTGTTGACAAAGCCTGGCCACTGCTCATCTTCAGGCTCAGCTTTTTGTTCTTTAAAACAAATTCTATGCATGATATAAACTGGAAAATCAAATATTTCAAAAATGTAAATACCCTGCAGTGTTGAATGGCCACAGTTTCATGACAGCTCCAGTACACAAAGCCTTTTTTTTATGGTTCTGCTTAGGACATGGTAAAGTGGTAAATGTGCAAGCAATTACGAACTTGGCACAGTAGCAGTATTTATTTTAAGCTCTACTTGCGCTGCTTTGGTGGAGGATGTTTACTTAACCAGACTCTATTAAACATGCTGAAGACTTTGTACTCTAAAACATTTTTAATTGATGAAACACAGAAGCAATCAATCAACACAAACGGTAAAGAAGGGCAGACAGGCCCAGGCAAACAGAATAAGATCTGTAGGTGTCTTTTTATCTTTTAAGAAAAAAAAAGGAAAAAAAAGCCTATTTATGCTGCTGAATTAAGTGTTTGTGAAAAGAGAAGACCTGATAGTGGTGGAGACTGAAGTCTCCTATTTATTTATGAGTCGGGCACAGTGGTGGGAACTTCTGCATGGTCTCTTGCCTTTCCTATTCAACCTCTGACCTAAGGGACCTGACGAGCTTATCCTCTCTCGTGAAAGGAAAATCCATGCTGAGGGTCCAACCCGTGGGTCTGACTGACCCAGACAAGGCTGAGCGGTGATGCTCTTCGCGCACCATTTGCAGCCATCTGAAAGTGCTGCCTGGCATCCCTGCTCCAGGAAGCAGGTTCAGCATCAGCCCGAGCACCGGTAGATGGGAAGCGTTTCTCCAGCCACCGTCATCTCACGCTGCAGATGTTCTGAGCTTCCAGATGTTCATTCCTAAACCAGGTGCTCATAAATGTGTTTTTTTGAGAGTAAGTTTAAAAACAATAAATTAGCAAAATACAACGTAGAAACTCTTTCAAAGCACAGTCTCTCCTTGAAAAGGGGGTTATCGGCAGCGGTTTCTCAATAAAATGTTCAAACCTGGAACTCAGGTCTAGCTCAGACTAAACCTTTCCGGGTTTCGGTGGGAACTTTGCCTAAAAGCACATGGCAGAAAGACATCCACAGTAGAAAAAGATTAAATACTGAAATCGCCCAGGGAGGTATTCCAAAGCGGTGTGCTCTCTTGTGCGTCTCCGGACTGGGGAGCTCAAAGGAAATCCATTTACAGTAACTGTATATAAATGTAATGTCTCCTTCCCACTTCACCTAAGTATATTTATATTGAATATAACAAGTGCTAGAGCTCGTTTTTCACAGATGAAACACAGAGGGCGTACATACATAAGCACACGCATGGATGCATACATGCATCCATACATCTATCTAAAGCAGCTGCGATGTGAACAAATATTTGTACCCTCAAAGCAGGAAACAGAAGTGATTTTTCTGCAATTTCAAAACACAGATTTCAGTAAAGACAGTCTGCTTAAAACGTGTGTGGATCTCACTATTTTACTGTGAGATTTTGCCTTAATACTTTTCTCTCTGATTCTCTTCTATAGGACTTCCACAGCATTTGTGCAAATTAAAATGTCCTTTGCTACCTTCCGAGAAAACCAGAATGCCCTGTGCTGTTAAACACTCTGAATTTTTTTTTTAAACTTACTGAAATTTGTGTAGGAATAGTGATTTCAATGACTGTCTTCTGTTCCAACAAGTGTGATTGTAAATCTTGTCAAAGGGATCTTTGTTATTAAACCTTATTTTCTTCGTGACAGAGATATTGCCTGATCTGTGAAACCAGAGAGTAGTAATGCCTTCTGTTTCTACATCTGATTAGAGTTTAAAAACATCACCATTTCATCACAGTTCGCTCAGATGCAACGAGAATTTCATAGGTATGACGGATATTCTTTTTTTCTGAGGAAATGCACCTTCGCCGTGGATCACTAGTTAAGACCATGGCATGAACAGTACGGCTTGCTTGTGTTTGGATCAGCAAGGACAGACACATGGGAAATTTTCGAGAGCTTTGTGTTCTTTATTATGGACAATTCTTATCGTGGAATAATTTTAGATAATGACTACAATATGTAACTTCAGCTAAAACGGTTCTAAGTAGTGGTTCATACTTCTTAAAAATGAAGTCCACCATCTGATACGACATCTCGTTGAAGTTTGCAGATGGATGTGACCTACAAGCGTATTTTCAATGGCAAGAGATTCAGATGTACTGGCCAAAATTAAGGATGTAATTTAATATTTAGCATAAGAAGAGATAACTGTGGTTCAGAGATATGTCACACATTAATACAGAAGTGTTTCATTCTTTTCACTTGAGAAAGTGTCCAGCCACTATTATAAGCAGGCAGCATGTACGGGTGCAGTGTGAGCTGCCGTGTCCATGCTTCGTTGAATTCATATGAACGTGGATCTTAGGTAGTGGTGAGATAGTTCATGTTTTATGTTGATAAAATAATTTTTGAGAAGAGTTGGTATCATGTCTGTCTTATCCAAGAGTTATCCTGTATACAAAGCTTGTGGCATCCCTCAGCTGAGAAGAAAAATCAGCCAAACACATAACTTTGATATTTCACAAAGGAAATGTAAGTATCACTTATGTTATTTTAAAACTACAAATTTCCACTTGTTGGCCTAAAACAATAACTTGTTTTTTTTCTAAACACACACACGGAGGAACTGTGATCCGACCCGATGAATACAAGAACATAACATGAATCATTACTTCATATTTCCTTGATATTTTTCAGACTTAGAGAGACCAAGAGTTTTACAATGATTAATTTATTTAATTTCATTTTTTTTTCTTTGAATGAGTCACATAAGAGCCTGTGACACTGTTAGTCATAAAGCAAGGGATATTGACCTTTAAATCTCTGTCCTCAGGGCAAAACTACCCTCTTCCATTTTTTTCTTCAAGCAAAAGTTGAACATCTTCAAAACCCGCTGGCTTACATAAATCTTGACACTACCAAGTGGAAGGAGAATCCCAGGTCAATGAATCTAGTCTTCAGCACTCACGAGTGACAGCGTAACAGTGTGCAACTGCATTATAATGTTATTTACATGTATTTCCTACTTGGGCAGAAACAATCAAAACAAATCAAATCCCTGCAGAGCCGCTATAATGGTTTCTTGACTTTTGGATAATTTAGCCAGATGAGAGAAGTCAATAATTTGAACCGTTCTATTTCTTGGACCAGCACATCTGAGGTTTCTGCCCATCCCTTTGCCATACCACAGCAGCAGCAATATGAGGAGCATGGAGACACACGTTGGCTGAGTGTCCTCATGGAGCCCTTGGGCACAGATCCCCCCTTTGCTCCGCTGCCCTCCCTCTGGACACATCTGTGCATCCTTGTGTCCAACACGCGCCTCCAGTGGGAACATCATCAGGAGGTTAGGACCATGGAGCGCACGTGGAGCACTCCTGTCTCACTGCCCTGACACAGCCCAGGACTGGCCGAAGGTCAAAGAATCATAGAATCACAGAATGGTTTGGGTTGGAAAGGACCTTAAAGATCATCCAGTTCCAACCCCCTGCCATGGGCAGGGACACCTCCCACCAGCCCAGGTTGCCCAAAGCCTCATCCAGCCTGGCCTTGAACCCCTCCAAGGATGGTCCTGGTGCTTCAGGGGATATGCCAGGAGGAGGCAACCCCAACCATGAATCTGCTCAGGCAGGTGTACGAGGGGCACACGGACAACACGCTTTTCACCGCAAACCAATTAAAACGCTTTTTGAACGATATCTAAAATAAAACTTGTATTTTTCAAATGTGTTAATGCATCTGCATAAACATCTGTGATACATGTGGATCAGCTTACGGCAAAAAAGGAAAGAACAACTTCAAGGGAGGTTTATGACAGAAAATATTGCGACTTCTTAACTGACAGGTCATGACTAGTGACCTGTAAATTAATTTGAGCCGATCTGTGTGATCTACAGTGTTATATTCTTCCGTTATATAATTTTAAATGTGTTTCCTGTGTTCTGCAGGAGTGATACAAAATACAACTTGAAAGACAGAGTTTTTGGACAAGGACATGCTGGTTTATGTTTAAAAATCATCCACTTAAGAGAAGGGATAGTAATTTATCAGATTTAGGAGAGGTTCAGGCAGGGTCTAGTTCATTGTGACACATTATTTCCCACCGTAATATAAGATGAAAGGAAATATGTTTTATCTATATCATTCTGAAAAACAGACAAATTTATTTTTCTGTTTATTTATATACCACTCCACAACCAGCTTCCCCCAAAACCCCCGAGTTTCAGCAATCATGCCAGTTCATGGTTACTCACGTACTTATCTGACTTAGCTGCTTCTGTATCATCTATATTAAATAATCTCAAATTCCATTCATATCAGTATGATACAAAAATAAAAGCTCATAGAGAATTCTTTTTTTTCTAATATGGTCAAGACAAAAATCAGATTCAACTGTCAGACTTTGGTGACTTACTGAACTAAATTTATAAAGGAATCTCCCTCATTGGGACTTCTGTTTAAGAGATGACTGTAATGAATCTTAATCTTATTCTTAACATTAAACTTTAATGCTGCTGAACAGAATCTTGGCCAAAAAAAAAAAAGTAATAAACATAATAGTTTCTGCTTTATCTGAAACACTTCATTTAGTTATTTACAATATCCTCTCATTTGCAAAAAATATTATTTTGGTGTTTCCTTTTCATATCCATTTTAGTAATTGTATTCTGTGACGTTCAGCTCTGGAGATCTCTATGGAGCTGTAAATATATCTCTACTCTTGGTAATCCAATCATGTACTGTACTGCTCGCTTTGACGGCTAAAATTGTTTGCGACAGAAGTTCAACCATATTGCATCTTTTTTTTTTTGCCCTCTACCATTTTTTTAAAGGTCAGATAGGGTCTTTGAAATAGTTTCTGTGCCTCTCAACATTTTTAACTTCTTTCCTGCTCACTGAATTTTAATAATATGCCTGAAAATAAAAATTGGAGTTCTAAACCTTTTTTTCACAGAGTGTTTTTCAGTCTCAAAGACTGAGAGTCCCAACAGACTGGACAAAGTGGGACGGTATCTAGCCTTTATTTACCCTCCTGTTAGACTAACCACTGGAAAGTCCAGAAGATTCAGAGCCTGGTAAAAGAGCAACAAAGTCTGGGAGAAAGACTGTTTTACAAGCTCCCTGGCTCCTCAGGCAGACAGCACTGGAAATCTCAAGGACAAAATGCTTTTCCTGGAGGATTCTTAGCCCAGATTTGGCCTAGTAAAGAAGCTGATACAGTTCTTACCCAATAACCGTTCAAATATTAAGACACGGTAAGCATCTGAATACTTGGAGGCTAATCCAAATTGAACTTGAACTCTGACCATGCCACTAAAGTGACTTTCACCCACATAAAGTTCTGGTAAGCCTAAGGGCTAAGGAAGGGTAACATTCCGAATCTGTAGCCAGAAGCTAAAGAAGTATTTTATTCCTCTAGGAAAAAAAAAATTAACCAAAACCAGTAAGTATCCCCATTACTGGAACCCTAACAGCCTTGTCACTTTTCTTCTGGAATTCCTTTTCATTTTACTTCGTGTCCGTAAATTACACAAACCACATTCCAGTTTTAAAAAGCAACAAGCCTCGTAACCATCGTGGAAAGACACAAGCTCAGCCGTGCCAAAGAATCTGTTTATTTCTCAATGAACATCTAATTTGTTTTAACTGAAATCAGTTGCCAAACTCCAGCTGATTTTGGGGGAAGCAGAATTATGATCATTGCGGAATTCCAACATAAACACATACTATACACGCATCTGCATATACCCTCATGTGAAAATAACCTCGGGGTCGTAAAAAATCAAGGACATGTCTTGCTCTCTAGGGCAAATCTGGAACAAGGGTTGAAACCAAACTTCTGGAGCCACCGCAAGACCCCTCAAATGCTCTTCTTCCACGTATCAGTGTTTCCCAGACCAAAACATCCAGAAGCTTCCAGAGCTTAGCACTGCTCCAAAACTATTTCCCCTTAAACCAAAACCAAATTATTGTTGTGAGAATGTTTCATGAAGGGAATTCAAAGTTGCAATGGAAACCCGCTTTCCAGGCAGGATTTGTCACCTCCACTTCCAGGCTCCCCCATGGCCCAGCACAGAGACATTTCCCTGCTCCTGGTTCTGCAGAGAGCTACTGAACGCATCTGCAAAGCCCCGTGACCCAGAAAGTCCCGGGATCGCCAGCTGCAAAGGTCCAGACTCCCAGGTCCTCCAAGGTTAGCCAGCTCTTGGCTCATCTTCAGCCTGGACAGACATGGAGCTGGGGGTTTTGAAGCTCGTGGGAGCCATAGCATCCAAGTGCCAAGGTTTCTCCGTCAGCTTTGGTTCCTAGGAGCTCCAGTTCCTCCGCACCCTGGGATCTCAGGGAATCCAAGCCCTGCGGCACAAAGCCAGCTCGTCAGACCGGCTGTTCCTGAGCCAGGATCGCATTTCCTTTCACAGATAATTTTGGATAATAATTCCTGACCAAACTGAAACCTAATTCTAAAGTGTTGGAAAACTCTCGAAACTACCTGAAGAACAGAGTGAGAACTGTAAAGTTTTCTATAACGACTGACTGGAGGAAACAACACTGTGCCGTAAAGAACAGAGGCACTCGAACAGATCAGCTAATTGTCAAGTTATAACAAATAGACAACGAAGAAAGAAACAAAACAACTAGATGGTGAAGAAATGGTTGAAAAGTAAAGTTCAGAGACTTCTGGTAAAAAAAAAAATAATAATGTTTTTTGTTCCATTCCTTAAGCACTTGCTCTCGGAGACAGGATGCTGAGCTAGACGTAGCTTAGGTTTGACTCCGTATAGCTGCTGTCGTTCTTATCGTTAAATGGGGGAACTATTTAAGAAAGAAGAAAACCGGTCAAAATAACTGTTAGTTTTCTGTCAGTAGTACCTTTTGTCATTAAATTAATAAAATCCAGAGATAAATGCAGAAGTAGTGTAATATCAGTGATCAACAAAAAGATTTTAAATGTGTCCTTCACAGCTGTCATTCCTCCACACGGAAAATGCAATAAAAGTAATTCACACGGACTACCCTAACCCTCTGGTATCTCAGCAGTTAATGGTGATAAAAATATTTACACCAGTACAACTTTAACAGTTGGTTAAGGAAATGATGAAAGACATGAGGCATTGGGTTGAACTGCAAAGAAATTATAGTGTTAATAGTTCTTAACTGGATAATGTTGAGACCAAGCTTATTTGGCAGTGCTGTTAATGAGTTTGATACACACAAAAAACAGTTTTAATGAATTTTCCTGATGTCTAAACATTAGGACATAATGTGGAGAGACAAATCCCCACATTAAGGCACCCGATGGGAAAAAGTGGATGATGCTGAAACCAGAACATCGTAGGAAAGAGACCTTGACTTTGATGATGTCATGTGTCTGGTAGAAGAAAAATGTAGAGACAGGTAATTTTTACAGTTCTGGATATCTAAACTCAGATTATATAAACGAGTGCAAAAAGGGGCTACTGTGTTGACTGGAAGCATGGAGAATTAAACTGGTGAAAAGTTAAAAGAGAACAGCTTATTTTACTTAGCCAAAAAAAAGAAATGATTGTTCTCTATAAAATTACCTGTTCTTGCCTTATAAATCTTGTTTCCTATTCACCTTTCAGTTGTTCAGGATGTTCAGCAGAGGTGTTGAGGTTCAGGGTGTGTTCATCTGTTTGTGCTATACAGCCTCTTGGTAGATGGGAAGAATAGGAAGTTCAATAGTTAAATCACCCTACTAATTCCCCCAAATCCGACAGATTGAGAACAGCATTTAACAAGAGAAAACTGTGCTAAACCTAAATTTTGTTGCTAAGAGCCATGCCTTTCCCTCCAAGGAACAGAGGTCAGCATTAGTATGATGGATACGTAGAAAACTCTCAATGCCTACATCAGGATTATTGTATGTCTCAATTTTCATTATCACCAGGGGAAAAAAAAAAAAAAATTTATAACAGGGTAGTTAAAGAGGACTTTGTGCCACACTATTTCTGGTGACTTCAACATGATGCCAACTTTCAACCAAATCAGCCTGAGCTGAAAAGAGACTCCTTTCCACATCTGTGATGCAGCTAGCTAATGTCATTTCTGAAGTCAATTTAAGTGTATTCCATGCCAGTAAATAATAAACAAAATGTGATAAAATGATTCTTCCAAAATATATAGGCTGTCATTCAGCACTGCATCATAAATGGAAGGCAAAAAAAAAAAGGTTATATATTTCTGAAGGGTTCTCTTGTGCCAAAGGGATACTGAAGTCATCCAAACTGTCTCTGGATCGTGTGTTGAAATAAAAGGAAAATATCAGTTTTTCAGCCTCTCCCCAGTGTGGTTAGTTTCTGAAGGAAAAGTTGGCCTGGCCAGAAGTTAAACTGCCTTCAGCTGAAAGCTGATCTGATGCCTCCAAATCTCCTGTGCTAGGAGTGATTGTTAATTCAGATTGGATTTGCCACCCCCAGTCTCACTTCTCTTCATATCCCCTGTATCAGATAACCCAATTATCTTTGGATGCCAGCTTCCTTCATGTAAATCCTTCTGGGTGTTGCCCAAAGAAGGAGCCTTGCAGCTGGCTATGAACCTCCTGGGCAACAAATGTGGAGCATAAAAGTAGAACAAAAGTTAAAAACAAGCATGCATTGAATTTGGTGACAACTTAAATCAAGAATATGCCTGGAGCTGTATGTTCAAAATTATGTGTACATATGCAAAAGAAAACAATGCCTGTCCTTCTTGTAGTTACATTTTGCTCAACTCAAGAGATGCTACACTGGTCTGCAGCCAACAGAAGCGGAAGGAAGGAAGGAAGGAAGGAAGGAAGGAAGGAAGGAAGGAAGGAAGGAAGGAAGGAGGGAAGGAGCAAGGCCAATGGATGTCCCAGTGAGCGTAACAAGAAAGAGATATCGTGTGTCACTGAGACAAATTAATCAAAATCAAATGAGCATTAATGTGCCCTAACCTTGATGACACTGAAAAAGGCATTAAAACACAGCTAATACTACAAGTTCACATAAAAGCTTTTTTTCCTGTTGCAAGTAGTGTTTGAGGTGTTGATAAAAGACCCGATCATTTATCTTTAATGGAAAAGTCTTCTGCAACTTTTCATTCACAATAACATTGTTCCTTGGAATTTTCTCATCTTTCCTTCTTCCTACAAAAATTTGATGTGTTCTACTCAACAGTGCCTTTACCGCTGGTGTTCCTTACATTTTTACCAAATTTGTTGGTACTTGTGTATTTTAATAGTTCGTCCCCTTACATGCTATGCAACAGAGATAACAGTGGCTTGACCTAACAAGCTAGCTCTTCCAAACCAAAAGACACTTGAAAAAATTGTAAATCAAACAAAAATATGGTATTCTAAATATTTATATGAACACAGCTTTTCTAAGACCTACAGTAGAAAATGTGTGGAAACACATGAAGAGTCAGCTAAAATTGTATACAGCACAGTAAACACGTTAAATTTGGAAATATGCACATAACAGCGATGTGTGCAAACACACTGCTTTCCTTCACGTGTCTGAACATTCACACAACGTGCATTTAAGCAAATATGCAGCAGCATCAGATTCACTCGTAAAAAATCAATTAAATAACCATATTGTCACCGTTATTTGCAATGAACGACATTTTGCCTGGGAACCAAGACAAAAATATTTATCAAACAGCACAAGTGGAGTTTTGATTAATTTGGTCCAAAATTCTGTGCAGAGACAAATCCCTTTGAAAATGTTCATATTTTGTGTTTTGCAACAAACTCATCTCTGCTCTGACTCCACTGTCTGTGCTACCACAAGCTTGAAGTGAAGTGGATCCATTTGGTGATTATTTCACCGAAAATAAGTCCTATTCGTGGGTTCAATTCTTGCTTTCATTCGCAAGTGGAAAGCAGAAGCAGGTCTACTGGTGAGACGTGGACTGGAAGGAAGCAACCTCCTGCCCACCCTGCAGCAGACCGGTGCCCAGACCTCTCCTCCGACCCTGCTGCAGGTCTGGGACACGCAGGTCTGATTTTCAGCAGGTCTTGGTTCTGCAACTCCTAAGAGACGAGCATTGCAGCTTCTGCACCCTGATTACTAGAGATTCCTGAAAACATGGTCTGTGTGTGGATTTTCAACTACACTGAGCACACACCTACCCTGCTGCAGTCAGGAGCAGCTGTCTCAGCCCCTGTGAAAGTCAGATTTCACATTTTTCTGCTAACACACGCCTGTGTTCCAAATTTACAGGCGCCTCTAGACATCAAACAGTGTCTACTAAACGGAAAACAAGTAAAAAATTGCTTCGAAACTACTGTTAAACTGTGTGATTTTCCTCCTGGTGATTTAAAAAAGGGTTTCAATGCACATTCTTTATGTGAGGTAGTACAAGGTCTAAGCATTTCATCAATCATTTGGATAAGTTTCCAGTGTGATTTATATAATCATACTCGATCATATATCATATGGCGGCACATACTCTATATTTTATCTGTCATCACATCGAACCCCAGTGGAGA
Source organism: Pterocles orientalis (assembly GCA_011057875.1). Lineage (NCBI taxonomy): Eukaryota > Metazoa > Chordata > Aves > Pterocliformes > Pteroclidae > Pterocles > Pterocles orientalis. The sequence continues at coordinate 855,294 of WKFP01014368.1, read as the reverse complement.
GATTATTTTTTTTTTTTTGCTAATGAATTAGACAGGACATTGTAAGGCATTTTCAACAAATTTCAGGTTTTAATTTTAAAAAATAGCGCTGTGAGATGTTTCCACACCTCCTCTCAATGGCGGGAAGCAATGGACAGTAACAAGATTTTTTCAGTTCAGGAAAGGTCTTTACTTTTAGAAGAAGAAATGGCTCTCTTGGTTCAACAACCAGAAGTAGGTGTCAAATGTTGGGCTTTCCCACGGGTGGTGCGTGGATTTCACACACCAAGGTGTGTGACCAAGGCTGGTCTCTTAAGAAAAAAAAAAAAAAAAAAAAAAAAAGAAAAAAGAAAACCACTTTGGAAATGGAATGAGAAGTTGCAGGAGCTCTGGCCAGATTAGTTTCCATTCCAGTAAAGTGGCAAATCCGTTGAGGCATGGGGTTTGGTGCTTTGAGAACAAGGTTTTGATGCAAGTACGAGCACCCAGGTGCCCAGCTGATTTAAACCAACACCAGCCCTCTGCTCTAGGTTGAACAGTGTCAGTTTACAGCAGCTGTGAAATTAGCCCACCGTTTACTGCCACAAAAGATAAAATTTCTGGACAGCAATGAGATGAGTGACCCAAGAGACAGCTGGATATGTACCTAGCTGTATCAGTGAGAAAGATTTCGGTAACTATCATAGAAACCCTGAGGCTGCCTCAAGTCTTGGTTTTACCGTTGGCTCTACATAGAAGTCCCAAGTGTCTGAAGGTACGTCAGGTACCCCTTGTGTACCTTGGGTTTCCCACGGGATAATGAGAATGAAATGAGTGCTGCCCCCAAACCTTCTGATTGCTACGAAGCTTTATTCACTGATGTCTGTAAGATGTGAGATCCTGAATACAGAAGGCTACAGAAGTATGAGCAATTGTTGAAATCATTTAAAAAATTAATGCAAGACTTTAAAGCGAGCGTGAAGCCTCTGTCAGTGCTAAAGAGAGCTATGAGAGATACACGCACTGAACTTATGGCGTGAGCACTGCTTCTTTCCTGATGCCAGAAATGAAATGAGCAGAGACGTGTCGTCCTGACTGCACCGAAATGACTCGAAATTCTGCCTTTGACATCACTGTAGCTAGGATTTCATCCTAGATGCTTTATTTAGACCTGAAAATGTAAATAAACTGCTTTTCATAATTTGAAACACAATCTTTATAACAATTTCTTATCGAGTTTGTCGGTAATTCTGCAAACTTTTGTCGCAAGCTGGAAATCCTGCAAATGTTTGCTGCAGCTGTCCTGACAACAGGCGTGTTCCTGCTCCACCGCATCTCGTGTTTAGCCCGGATTGTTCTGTTGTGGTGACTGAGAAGGGTAAGTGGTTTAGTTCTGACCTTTTTATCTGCGCTCTGAAATTAAAATAAATGTCGAAAACCTTCATTAATTGCTTCCAGGTAGTAATGCAATAGACTAACTTCTCCATTTAAAAGCTGGGCAAACCACTTGACACTCAAGTCACTCTTGATCATTTTTGAAATTTTCTCTGGTCACCTTCATGGTAAGATTTTTTTGTCAACGTGCTGCAGTGTAGAAACCCCAAAGTAGAATGTATGTGGGCGTGGTGACTGGCACACAGCATTGAGAGGCGTCGTCATCAGAGGATGCCAGAGAGATGACACACAGCCCTGACAGCCAAGGCGTGCAGGCTGCACCGAGTCTGGAAAAAAACGAGCCCCAGGTTCTAAGATCATCTCTCCAACACCCAGATATATACATTGCTAGCATATCACTAAAAAAAACAGGAATATTACAATGTGCTCAGCATGGATCTACTTTTTTTTTTCCCAACATAATTGCTATATGAACTTTTTCTTAAGCAATTTGATGTTTTTTTTTTCTTTAGTATAAACTAAATTAGTCAGCTAAAAAATATTTTTCTTAGTTAAACCAAAAACCAGGGCAGTGGAACTCCAAATAGTTCTCTTAGAACCCAGACGTCTCTCATTTAGTGGGGACAGTCTGCGTGATCTTTTCTGTATCAGCAACATTCCACATGCACAGTCTATCTTTTTATTGGGAAAAAAAAAAAAAAAGAAAGAAAGAACTGCAGAAACGACTATTCCTAGATGAACAGGAGGACACCAACAGAGTGCATCCCTTTTCTATCATCTCCACTGTGCCTGTACGTGGACATTTTGCTTAGGCTTCTCCTTCACAGCCCAAAATAATAATTCTACTTTCCCTCCAGCCAGGCTGCCCTAGGACAGCCCACTGATTTTTCTCTTTATCAGCAGAAAAATATTTTCCAGTGACATTTCTTTCAGTTTATGAAAAGCTCAATTTTTTTAAAATGAAAGGAAGATTAATTTATAAATAGGTAAGAAAGAGACATCATGTTTTAACCAAGATTTCTGACCTTTGGGCTGAAAAGCCCAACATTTTGGTTTGCAGACGCTGCCCTTGTCACGCGGCTGCTTTTACCTGAGGTCTCCAGCCCCCAGGTTGGAAGGTCTCTAGGCTACATCTGCCACATGGCAGCTCTGCCACACAAATATCTCATGGAAATGTCCAAATAATCTGCAGAAAATGTTAGCAAAAAGTTTTTTTTTTTTTCTATTTTAAAACGTTATAGAAAAAGAAACCAAAACATTACTTGACTGGATTCAGCAAAAAAAGAAACCCCAAAACCACAAAAGTCCCCTGAAAATACAGGGCAGATAGAATCCGAGACTGGGTTTAAATTGAGATAATCTGCCTGATGAGTTGGAATCCTCCTGTTTCCACTGGTGTCTCAGTTCTGGGTGTTTGGAGAGACTGGCAAGGGAAATACTGAAAAAGCCTGGTGGGCAAAAATTGCGTTTATGTCCTTTTTGACATGAACGAAAAAGGAAATACTGAAAATATCTTTCTGAAATTGTTCTCATGAGACGTACATCTGACTTTCATGCCTGGAGGGAGCTGGGAGAAGGCTGTGCACATACTGAAAGCTGTGCACAGAATCCTATCCTCAAATGAGCAAAAAAAAAATCCGATTTTGTCTGATTCTCACAGACCGGGCTTGAATCTTCTTTCAGCTGCAGCTGGCTGACACTGGCACGGCTCCACTGATGCCATTGACATGATTTCTGGCTTGTACTGTTCTTCCAGGTCTTTCTAAAAGTGGTGGGGTTTGTATTATAAAACCACTGCTGCCTGCAATGTTAGCTGGTATCTTTCAAGGCATGCAGAGGAAAAAACAGGCTGGGGATAGAGACCATCCTGTCACCTCCCTTCTTGATGTGGCACCCCACAAACCCATGCCGATACGATGCGGTGATGGAGAGCACGGTATGAGGAAGCACACCATCTGTTCTCTGCCTCTGCTTTCCTATAAATAGACTTCAGTCTCCGTGGGTGCCAGGCTAGCATTTTCTAATGAATCTTTCCAGCCCTTTAAAATTTCTCCTGGCCGCCTGGGAAATTCTTGTTCTGACAAATGGGCTTTGACTGGACTCGTACCGCTAAGAGACCCCATTACATTAAGGCAGAGATGTGTTGGAGTAGGTGAAATCTAGAAAGCCAGAGCCACGAAGCAGACCTGGAACTTCTGCCACCCCTGAAAGCGTTGGGGGAAGGAGGGGACGAGGGGCCAGCTTCAGCTGGGTGGGCCTGGGGCTGGGAAATGCCCTTTCGTGGGCAGGAGCTGAGCTCACATGTCTGCTGCTGATTCACCGTGAGCAACGTCAGACCAAGCTCCGCAGGAATCCGTTAGCATCACTCTCCGGGTGAGAGGCTGGAGACTCATTTTTCCATATCTAATCCTCTCCAGGTTATTTAATGATAATGGGTTGAGCTGTGGAATGTGTTGAAAACCTCCTTTGGGTTCGTGTTCCCATAGGAAATCGGTGGGTTGTCGAGTCATACTTTCTGGTAAGGGCTCATTCCAGCAACACCTGGGAAACACGTGATAGCAACAGCAGGGTAAGCCTGCTAGAAGCAAGCCCAAAATTAACATGCAGTCTGATAGAAACAACATTGAGCAACTCTGACTCAGGATGTGAAGCTGTCTCCCAGTATAAAGCTTGTATTGCATTGTGAGCAGCCTTCCAAAAATAACCTTGCTGCGGCTTTCTTACAGCCTCGCAGAAGGATTTTACTGAGGAAGTGAAAACACGACAGTGTTCAAAACCACACTGACATAACTAACACTGAGGTGTCATCTCGAAGCTTAAAAAGAACGAAAATGGGAAATTTACCCTGAAACGCATTTCCAGCGTTCCATCGTGGTGAGTCACAGCCCAGAGAAAACAAACAAGGGTAATCCTAGGGACAAAGGACGAAGGGGTTTTGGTCAAAATTTCAGGAGCTCTGCATGATTTCAGCAGCAAAACAGTGAATGAAAATGTTGAAGTAGCCTTTAAAAATGCACAAAAAAATAAAAGGATGTCACACTTGGTTCATATTTTACAAATCAAGAATTCATGTTGTGTCTTCCTGCCTATAACCCTACAACAAAAAAATTTCAGTCTTGCTCAATTCTGCTTCTAGGAAATACCTCAGAGGGTCAGTGGCCAAGTTACTAGATGTTTCCAAGATGTGTAGGAGTGTTAAATCCTGGATCAAGGAACTTTTTTTTTTCCTAGGGCTCATGATGCAGGTTTTTGCAGGGGGCACTGGAAGGCATTAAGGTGGAACGCGATGACTGCTGCTGTTTTGGCTTACCAGTTTAGCATTAGAGAAACACTATCCGTAATCCTAGCTTTAAGAACCTGAATTCCACATAAACTGTTTTATTTCTGTCTGTGTTTATTTTATAATTCTTTTTAACGTTGGTCTATCCACTACACTTTAAAAGTCAATGTATAAGTACATTGCATAATCACTTAAATACATGATTTATTCACTCACTCTATACATAATAATCAAATATTTTTATGTTTTTAAGACTTACTGGTGGTCAGTGCAGCATGTGCCATCATGACCAGCATGCACTGGCAAAAAAAAAATTATCTAAGGTCACGTGATCCCCTGGGTGAACTGTACAAGGAATTATATATTTCACCTTTTTTTGGTGCTTTGATTTCTTGTGACATTGTTCTCTCCAGGAAGGCTTCTGTAGGAAGTTTCTGAACTTCCCATTGTCATCCACTCTCAAGTATGAAACAGATGTGTGTTTGTTCAGAGTAACAGAGCAATTCCCACTCAGTTCCACCTCCTGTTGAAGTCTACTGGAAAGCAGCTACACGTTTCTGATAACGCTCTCTGACAGTGAAATGAAAACGATTTCTTTTATAGAGGCAAATCTCGTAATGTGCCAGATATTTCCTGGAAAGTTCTGGGTACCTTCAACTCAAAACAGGACCCTTGGCACTTTTGGGGTCAAGTCCTTAGATCTTACAAAATCTGAAGTTGGCAAATTTGGGCAAACGCCTTTCTTGTATTTCTGACCTCTAGCTTGTCACAAGCTCTCCATGGTGCTTGCTCGATGCTGGCAATTTATTGATGGTCAAATACCCTCAGCAAACACAAGTATGACTTTTGAGGTTGTGTTGACAGTTGTAGGTAAGAGGGTGACCCTTTGGTGGCACTCACACTGCTGCCACACATGGCATTCTGGTTCTCCCCAGCATTTCAGCTGGTGGCCATCTGCATTTCAGATACTTTAATAACCAGCAAAATTCAGAGACTTGAAGGTTTCCACATTGCAACATGCTGCTGAACATCAACTTTGCCTCATGCTCCTATATTCCTTTGAATTTAGAAAGACAATTTTTCTGTTCTTTAAAAAAAAAATGAAAACAGTCTTATTTTAAATAAAATCTTCCTCATCTATGATGAATTTCTCTTCAGTAGACTGCAATATGCAGTGCTATGGTCTTTATAGGGCCACACAGCCAGCAAATGATTTACAGCTAGATGGTTTCAGGGCGTTTTACTGAACATAGTGCTGTACACCAGAGTAATTTTTCAGACTTTTCTGTCACTCCAGGACAAGTTATCTCATTCTGTGACATGTTGATACCCTGGGCAGCACATAAGTTCATGGATTACAAGAGCAGCCTTCACCCTTCCTTTCAGACGTATAATGAAAATCCTCTGTCAGCCTCGAACGGACAGACTTCTTGCTCTGAAGCACCACCTCCACCTCCCACCTTGTATTCAGCCTTTCCAATCTTTCTCCAGGTCCCTCACCCTCTCTCTGAGATGACCCTTTCCAAGGGGCAATAATCCGTAGTTGCAAACTCATCTCCAGTTTCCTTGGCAATTACCTGCCTCATAACTATTTTATGGAATTCAAAATCCTTGAGAAAGCTACGTATGTTCCTATTGCATTTATAGTTCACCCAACCCACAAACTCATCACAGATATTTCACATGGTTTACCCCAGCGTCACATCGTGTCTTTAGAGCCGTGGATGTAAGCATGCGATGACAGGCAAACATTTTGCCAGTGAGGTGAGATGGAGAATGTCAACTGATGTCCTGGTTTCAGGGAAGTCAGTAGAGCGCGATACAAAGCCAGCTTGCTCAGCAAAACTCAGCTCACGAGGATCTGAAGCACTCGTTCAACAGGATACTTCTCAGCTGTAGGCAGCGTTGTGCCCTTGTGCAGAGACGGGCAAAATGGCTCATCAAGCAGATCACACGATAAAAATTTATCTTTTACCAATGAGTATTGAATTCACTCTGTTGTAATCATCCTTCACCTTTAATGACAACCCTTTGTACGTGGCAGCCTCCTCTTCCCTCGTGTGCCTCTGTTGTCTCGCTTACGCTTCCCTGCACAAAGCTCTGGTCTTGTAACGGGTCCAAATAACCCTCTAACAACCGACACGAAGGCAGAGGCCACAGCAGATGAGCTGTATGATGTCACAGAGGTTAACAGTGTCAGAGAAATATCCAAAAGGATATTTATTGCACCAGCCAGAATTCTTGGAAAAGCCAAGAGACCAAACCGGATCATTCAAGAGAAATGTGAAGAGAAACAACCTTAGTCATCGCCTCTGTAGTTAACAGGCTGAAGCGATAAAGAATTTTGCAGTCCGTATCTCCTCTGTGCAAAAAATAGTAACACAGAAAAACTTCCTAGCAGGTCATTGATGGCCTTTCCCACCAACAGCACAGAAGTGACGTGGGAAAGATAGGCGGCCCTTGACCATTTATCTCTGTACGGTAAGTCACACACAGTGGAGTCTGGAGTTTTAGCCAAGGAACAGAGGGGAAGAGTTCATTTAGGAGGAGATTGGGTCATCTCTTTGAGCAAATCTCTAAGCAGATCCTCAAAATTCCCGGCACAGCACCAACGGCGTCATGGTTTGGGGGCTGCCCGCTGCTGTGTCAACTTGCTGATGTGGCCTGGAAGGCCACCAGAATTTCCTGATGAATCGAGACTGTAGAGGGTAAATATTTAACTGTGACACAAATAAATATATAGTTAAATGGTAATGGCAGTGATCCCAAATCCTCCTTTCAGCTGCGTTTATCTACATAGGAACGCCCAGTTCTCGAGGGCTGTAGCATCTCCATTGACTCCTTTGGAGCTTGAGGAGACTTCAGAGAAGCAGGATGTATATAAAGGGTTTCTGTGAGATTTCCGAAATATCACGCCAGTCCTACAGAGGTTTTTCATAGAAGAGATTAAGTCATTCATAGAATAGATGAGGTTTTTAGAATCAGTGATCTGACAGTGATAGTGAAATGATTATCCATGCTTCCTTGAGACAGAAGCATACGACTCAAGAGAGCAAAGCAAGGTGTGTCAGTGACCCTCCTACTCCCCCTCTGTCACCCACACCCTGAGCTGATGGGAGAGTTTTAGAAAAGAGATTTCTTTAACACAGCTCTCTTTCCTGCGAAACACATCTGCATGAGAACTAAAACTCCTAGAAGATAATTACTGCGACAGTATTCAAAGTTAAACATACAAAAGGGAAAATCCGCCCATTTAAACAGTGCCGTAGGTGGTTTAATCCAAATTGAAAATTAATTCAATACAATGCTTAGAAAAAAAATTACAAAATCATCGCTTAACAACTGCTACATATTTTTTCTAAATCTCTGCTGTGTGAGACCATATTTCCAGACAAGAGAATCAGCAAGAAAAATAAACTTTTATAACGATAGGCTGACAACTTTAAAACATCCATAAATAATATGATCCGAAGGGCAGGCAAGTTTACCACAACCCTGAAGACAAATGTAAAATCATCTCTAGAGATCGTATTAGGACTGTTCCTTCGATTTTTTTGTGGGTATTTAAAAAGTGTTCTGTGGATTTGGATCGTATCAAAGGTCAAATACTAAAATACATCTCAAAATAGTACATTTACAGATCGAGAATTGGATTTTTTTCACCAACAGTCAGGATGTAAGAAGCCCACTTTGGAGGCTGGAGAGCCTTTGATAATGACTGAAAGTTTGTTGCAACATTTCAAAAAGTGGGCAGGAGCACTCTAACGACACCTTTCGAAATCTTGCAAGTCCCCTCTGCAGGTTTAGGCTGGTGTGGATCATGGACGAGGAAACAAAAACCCTGGTCTGCTAAACAATGTTTCGTAACGTAGATGGTATCTTTGAAGAACATCCTCCTGTACACAGAAATCCTTTAAAGGAATCCTAGATGTGGAAGAAGGCAGGATCAGTCTATAAATGGTCTACCAGCCTGCAGCAGAAACGGTTTGTGGATTCAAAATTGATTAGCACCAATCTGATCATCTATGTTCTAGTGTGAAAGAAGCCGTGCTGCCTAAAGGAGACAAATTACCTTCTAAGGTCGTCTGCTCATAGTCCTTCCAGCTTTCTCCCACAGTTCTCTACTCTTGCCTTGGTTCGCTGGCAGGAACGCTCAGAGTTTATCCTATCTCCGGGGTGATCTCTCAAGCCTATTTGCCCGTTTAGTACAGAGGGAGGAGAAAGAATGCCAGGACCCGAATCCTCAGGCAGAACAGGGTCAGAAAGCAATTCTGCTAACTGGAACAAGTGGGTTTGGGCTGTTCCCATACATTCCTATTGCAGAAGGAACACTCGGTACATTATTTGCAGCAAGACAACTAGACAAATTATGACAAATGGCAAGAATTTACTCCAATAAATAAGAATTCCCAGAAGACCTGATGAAAAACTGATACTGTATAGTTATGCCAAGTCCTATTAAAGAAGCAGATGCCATGCATGCACAGAGCACAGCCAGGTTTCTCTTGCAGCATATGCACATGTAAGGACAGAAGCATGTATGGGATGGGGAGTACAAAGGTCCAAATTTTTTTTTCCAGAATATGTGAAAATTCTTGCTTCCTATAAATTCTGGAAAGGACAAAAACAAAGGCACAGGTAATTTGTAGGCAACACAGCATGGGGACTTGTTCACACAGAATTAATGCATGTATAATACCCAAAGTTTCATGTTGCTGCCACGTCGCTAGTTTTTTTGAGCCAACAGGTCAATACCAGGAGAATAACGGATTGGCAGCAGGCAAGTAGGTATAAAACACAAGAATGGATTTGAGACACAACACTTGGAAAGAGATTGCCATGTACCTTAACACCAAACACTCCAAAATACACAACAATTTATGGCATTTCTAAACTGTGCTTCCAACTGAATGTTCACCACCCCACTGTTCCGCACGTGTGGTGACACAAGAACAACCTTGGGTTAGAGTACAGCTTGTTTCACAAGAGAAAGGACCCTTCCTATGAAATATGAAACTATTTCAGTTTCCTTTTCCTGGTCAAACCTCAACCCTTTAACAAGAGAGGAAATCCTCACGCTGCTGGCAAGACTTTGACACCAGGGCTGTTTATTCAGGAGACTTGAGCTGCTGGTGCTGAAGATGAGGTCCGCAGCACAGCTGAAACCATGACATTGACTCTAGAAAGTCCTCATTTACTGACTCCTCCTTGTTCACATCCTATTGCAGATACAGAGAAGACTGAACTAAGCTGAACTGTAAATGAGATGAATACAACCAGCTTCTACAATATCTCCAGGATATGCTAGCGATAAATTGCACAAGTTAGCCCAGTTTTGATAATGACAAGTTGACTCAACATTGCTGGTGACAACAGCTGGTAAAACTAGCCATTCCTCACGGGTCTTCCTGAGAGACCACGCTCCAGTCTGAGCACGAATACAGGTTGGAGCAGCCGCTGCTCGATGGGTTTTAAGGACACTGCAGGAATGAGGACCACTCTCACTGTTAGCAGGACACATAATCCACTCACTAAACTGCAACCTGCAAAATATACATTGCATTATAGATTCATATTCATTGCATTTGTCTGCTCCTTTTTTATAAATTTAGTTACTCGTTTTAAAACTAATTTCCTTCCAAAAGATTTTTAATTTCGCGTAATTTTCTGCAAACATCAAAAGTATTATTACCGTACATCAACTGTTAATAACACAAAATACCTTCCACCAGAAAGACTCTAAAAGCAAAACAAAAAATAATGTATTAAGCCTTCCAACAGCCTGGTGAAATTGAGGAGTAGTAGTGTTATATCTCCGTTAGGAAAGGGAAACAGGAATACCCAAAGTTTACAGTTTCCTTGCAGCCACAAGGGAAGTCTATGCTACAGCCACAGAGAGAAGTAAAGCTTAAATCCATCCCCCCTAACAGAGGCACCGAAATGAGGAAACGAGCTGCTCAGGATTTCCCCAGAGTCAACGCAGAGGAGCAGAGACTTCCACGGGACGGTTCCACAGGCTGTCTCTTCCTCTGGGCTTGCTACTGTCCCTTAGCACAGCACCGAGAGACTCCCCACAACAAAGAGAAACCTATCATCTTGGGTATCTCTGGGCTTTGGCCAGAAATTTGGGTGGGATGATGCAGGCCTGAAATCCCCAGCTCTCTACTTTTCCCACATGGGATTTTTTTTTTTTTTTTCCAAGGCACCCCGCACTGTGAAGTAGAGATTGCTTCCAAACCACAGCAAGGAATGGGAACGATGAGTTCTCAGCACCCTCAGAGTGACACACCATTTACTCTCTATCGGTCTCATTCAGCAAAGCTCTCCCCGCTCCAAACGAGATCTCCCACTGGGCATGTTGGTTGGACAGCTCTGATGACTAATAAATGTAATATTTTACTGTTACCAGAAAGTTCCTAATTACAGCTGTCATCACTGTAAATAAACACATTCAGGTTCTACTGCACATTATGACAAATCCTTTTGTCCAGGCCTGGGAAATATATTTTTTTTAAGTAATTTGCTACCAAATGTGGCAACACGGGAGACCTCTGATCCACTTCTCTGATTCTTTTCTGCTTCTCAAAAAAAAAATTGCCAAATAGGTTATCCCTCAATAATGTAAAGGTTTTAGGCATTTCCCCATTTGAAGTTTTGCCTCTTTCCTGTGGGCATCTCAGAATATCCCAAGGACTTCAGTTGTAAGGCTTTGAAACGCAGGCAGACTATGGGCCAAGAGATTTTTTGGATGTAAGTAATCAATTTCAGTTTAACACTCAAACATGAATTTTCTTAGAATCATTTTTTTTTCCGTGAACTTATTTTTGCTCCTAAAATTTGGCTTTTATATACACTTACCCATTCAGTAGCACATCCTATGTAGGGAATCCCACTAATTTGAATCCCACCATTTGTTTCGCATCTTGTTGGAGGGAACTACACTGCAGATGTCACCGGGATGAGGGTCTGCTTGGGTTATGGGGATTCACTGACTCCAAAGCAAAAAGGAGAACCTGGACGCCAGGTAGGCTAGGGGTCAGTTTTGGATGAAGCTTTCTCATTGTTTCCTTTTAGCTCTGGTCCACCTTGGACAATGAAAGATTTGCTGGAAAGCCGTTCCCTGCACAGCCTTGTCAGGAACGCTCATGCAAACAGAACGGGAGATTCCAGATTTAATGACTTGCATTTATTTGTGAAAATTAACAGGAGCTGATCACGTATGTCCTGGTTGCACTTAATGTCCAAATATGACGTGGACTTTAAGGTTATGTGTCACGTTTCAAAACAGCAGTGCAGACATAACCATAAATAAAATGGAATTTTGATTATTTCTTGCAATATCTCAACTAGGGAAAACTGTTTTCTCAAAGTGACAAACTTTTGCACACTCTACGGCCACTACCATCTTTATATTAGTACAAATTTGCCTCACAGGATATTATGACACCTCTTCAGATCTGTCCTCTTCTGGGCAGGCTTCTGGGCAGTCACACTTTCACACAGCTCCGCAGCAAGAGCCACGCAGAAGGGATTTTGCACTCCTCAGCAAACCACGTGGAGTCCAAGGCAAAATGGACTGATCGTGTTTCAGATGAAAAACTGAACGTGAGTCGGCAGTGTGCCATCGCTGCCCAGAAAGCCAACTGAATCCTGGGCTGCATCTAGAGTGTGGCCAGCAGGTGGAGGGAGGGAATGTCCCCCTCTGCTCTGCTCCCATGAGACCCCACCTGGAGTGCTGTGTCCAGCTCTGGGGCCCCAATGCAAGAAGGACGCTGAGTTGTTGGAGAGGGTCCAGAGGAGCCACAAAGATGGTCAGAGGGCTGGAGCACCTCCCCTGTGAGGACAGGCTGAGAGAGTTGGGGTTGTTCAGCCTGGAGAAGAGAAGGCTCCGGGGAGACCTTAGAGCAGCTTCCAGTGCTGAAAGGGGGCTACAGGAGAGATGGGGAGGGACTCTGCATCAGGGGGTGGAGTGAGAGGACAAGGGGTAATGGGTATAAGCTGAAAGAGGGCAGATTTAGACGAGACATTAGGAAGAAATTTTTCACTGTGCAGGGGGTGAGGCAGTGGCCCAGGTTGCCCAGAGAAGCTGTGGATGCCCCATCCCTGGAGGGGTTCAAGGCCAGGCTGGATGAGGCTTTGGGCAACCGGGGCTAGTGGAGGGTGTCCCTGCCCATGGCAGGGGGTTGGAACTGGATGATCTCTGAGGTCTCTTCCAACCCACAGAGAATGTCACAGACAAATAATTGATCAAAACTATAGTAAGGATAAACCTTAAAGTAGACTACGAAATGGCTACAGATACCCCTGAAAAATAGCTTATAATTTCTTTCTTTAACAACTGAATCCAGCTCATCATTTTACACCTCTTCTGTTACAGCTGGTGACAGCACAGGCACTTTGTAGGGAAAGTTAAGTGAGTTGAAGCTTCTTTACTTAGTGTAAGTGTAGTGGTACCATCAGTATTTGCAGAGAAAAGGTGAAAAAAAACCCCTCTGAGTTTGGATACCGGTTGACCAGAATGATTGTGGTTCAACTCAAATTTGTATATCTATGTTAGCTTCTTATACTACACTATTTTTAAGCATTCATTTTAAACTTCTACAGTATTCTCCTTAGGTAGTGCTAAAAAAAAAAAAAAGACTGGATGATATAAATCTCATTACTGTAACAACATTATTACTACTTTTTGGACTGAAGGATAAGTATATGAAACACTCATCCATGTAGCTATCCTGAATGTACACTGAGTCCACCGATACCATAAGTTCAGCAGGCTGAGTAACAGAAAACCCCCAAGCAAGACATGATGATAACATTTTGTGTAACTCCTCTTTAGCAATACTTAGCCACTGCAATTAAATACCAAACAGTGTCACGTGTGCCAGTCAGTTACTGCAGGAAAGAAAATGTGATGAACTGTTTGTTTTGAACTATTAGTATAAACATATTGCAGAAATGAAACCCAAGCTTAAACAATGGGGAAAGTTATCCGGTATTAAAATAAACAGTTCTAGGAAAATCTCTAAAAATGTTTACCAAGTCATCTTTTTTCTGAGCAGTTTCTGTGCAGAGCCTTGTGCCGTGTCCCTGCTGCACTGACTATAGATATGCAAATAGTAGAGCACAAGGCTGGGACTTAATTGCCTGTAATTGGCTCCCCAGGCAAGCACAATTTTATCTATAGTCAGGCTTGTGGGTCGTCAAAGCAGCACTTTTGGTTTTAAACATTAAAAAATGCCTTTTTAAAAAAAATACTTGCTTTGCTTCTAGAAATCTGCTGGTTCAGATATCAAGGCAAAACCTTTTTAGATTAAAACACTACAGAGTTTAGCAAACCCTGATTCTTACAAACTTCCTTCATAAATACTCCTCCCATATTGCAGGAAAGCATCTGTGCTGCGAAAAGAATTCCTCCTGCCAAACGTTGCCTATGTTTTTAATGAAAGTTATGTATATTACCTGAAGTAATAAACGTATTTCCTTCATGTAAGTCAGAATACATCTCAAATTCTTGAACATTATATCTTATTATACCTCTTCACTTGTAGTCACAGACCTATAACCATTAATTGCTCTTTACTTTGCTCACAGCAGGTGCATTGTCAAATGCTGCTTAGTGATGCTAAAAGCCCAGGGGGAAAATTAAATGCAGACTATAAAAATGAGATGCAAGATACCTACATCGTATATTCATCACACCTCGGCATCATGCCTGTTCTGAAAGGAAACGAGTTATGACTGAGACGCTTTCCAACGGCAACAAAGCGAAGGCAGCATTCAGAGATGCTACAATGGAGCTGCATCAGCCTCATTTGTTTGGAGTGAGCCCTGCTCCATCACACAGAGAAACGGGTCTTTTCATTCCGGGGAGGACTGACACATGGGGATGGTGCACAATCCCGGTTTTATGTAAACCCCTGGGAGCAGAGGGCTGGGGGCTGGGAGGGAGAGGAGAAGGGGGGATGGTTCAGCCCGGAGCCAGTTTCACAATCACTGCGGGAGAAAACAGCCCCCAGACACAAACCCCTTTCAGTAGGCTTCCTACCTGGCTAATCACTTCCCTCTAAAGCCTGAGAGGACTGACCCCAGCTCAGACACACTCCAGAGGCTCCTGTTTCTCCACGCTTGGTTCGCAGTGAAACAGTGAGCTTAGTTCGGTCTCTAGTGGACAAACCCAGAATAAGTGAAGTCTCCGAAGCATGATTCAGCAGGCAGTTTGCTCCGGTGCACCGACACAGATAACAGCTTTCCTCTTTTCACTGCTTGCCTCAGCCTCCCAAGGTACAGGGAAATAATTTCTTAAGAAATCCTTTTCCTCTACAGAAGCCATTCCCCCATTTCCAGCCTTACACTCCCCAAAGCAGACCAAGATATTAAAAAAAAAAAAAAAGAGGAAAGTATACTAAAAAGGAAATACTGGGTTAAAGTTTGTGTTATAGTTTACTGGGCAGAGTCTTCTCTCTCCTGCTAGAGACAGACACGCAAACAGCACAACTGATGTACCGAGAGATCGGGAAATCCTCTCTAAGGATTGTAGGAGGGTTAGGGGGATGGGGACGGCTGTATGTGCTTTTTAACCTATTTCTGTCTTGTGTACCCTCTGGATGAAGCAAAACTTGTAAATGAGACAGGTAACAGTAACGGTGCTGATACAAAAATTTAACCCACCCAGTAGAGTCTTCAACAGATTTTTATCAATGTTCATTCTCACAATGAACTTGTGTTACACCGTGCATCTCTTGAATGGGTACACACAGCAGTTTTCTTGTGCCATCTTGCACGACTAAGTTGCATCACACAATTGCTCAATTTTCTAAGTTTTGCCAGGTCAAAATGCCAGTGTGGGAATGGGAATATTACCAATAACCACACAGAAAGGCTGCTTGTTTATTTATTCTTACTGGTCAGCTGTCTCAAGGCATTTTCATCGCTAAGGCGTGGACAAGGTCCTGCAAGGTATGTAACTTCCCACACGTGAGTAATCCTGTTAAGGTGAACGGGGCTGCTCACATGAAGGAAATTATTCACATCTTTAAGTTTTTTCAGGCCCAAACTTCAGCTCACACATAAAACACGGAAAAGTTAATTAGACGTTTAGAGTTGCAGAAATTCTTAAAAATAATTACTTCTGCTAAATTACTGCAACACCTTCAAAGGCATTTTTTCCCTTTCCATGAAAGAATGCACATGTACACACACAAATTAAAACAGGCTGTTTCGAGACCAGTGTAATCTACCCGGTTAAAAAGTTTTACTGCAGTGTTTCAGGAGTGTGAATGCCTGTATACTTCTTTCTTTCCAGCAATTAACTGGGTAGAATGGTATTACAGGATCTATTTAGGGAGGAACAATGATATTCTTAACCCACTGCCTTTAAATGCTGATTTTTTTAAATGCTCCCTTGTGCTGTCAGAGCAGCAGCTCTCCTGTGTGATGTCTGACCTGAAGCTGTGAGCTATAGGGAGAGTTTACAGGAACAGTTAGTAAGTTCTGTCATTAGAGCCTCTGGAGAATTTTTGTGTTCTCTGGCTCACAAACACCCGCGGTCTCTCGAGATAAAGCTTCCAGAAGTTACATCTTTCAGCAACGTGAAGAAAATTCTGTTCCCCAGAGCAGTGTCACTAGGCTGGAACGTTAGAGCTACATCAACCCTGACTGCCTCAGTTCCCACAGAAACTAGTGAAAACTTTGAGCAGCATAAGTGTTATCTAAAAATCCATTTAGTGAGAAATGAGAAAAACACAAACACTTACTTTTTGCAGCCACTGCGTGTAATTTTCCATCACATGCTCCAGATGTTGCAGTTTCTGGGAAGAGAAATCCTGGTCCACGTGAGGAGCATCTCTCTGCAGAGCGTTTGTGTTGTACTGGTCTGTCGTGCTTTCACGACAGTTCCCGTCCTGTTCTGGCAGAATGAAAGTGTAGGTGCACTGCCCGTGCTGGATCCGGTTAAATCTTCTCCCACTGCCTTCTGGCCCCCGCCGCTGGTTGCTACAGCCTATATGAGCAAGAACCGCTGCCAGGAAAGCAAAGGAAAGGAAGACTGACATGTTATTATTACTTTCCTTCCCTACTTCCAGAAGAACTTTTTCTTCCTCTCTCTTTAAATTTGTTCTTAATTTCCCCCAAATTCTTTGGAAAAAGGACCGGAGAAGCACACTTTAGCAATCAAGCTTGGATAAACGGTAATTTTTTTTTAATTCCACTATGAGATGATAGCTTCCTTAGTTAAAACCGGGAATATTTATTGCGCGGCAGTTGAGATTTATTGTTTCCTCTCTGTTACAGTCCAGCATGTAGCCTGCTTCACTCAGCTGCCTATGCATGTCCCAGGCTCTTTCCCCTGCACTATCTGCAGCAGAACTGCTATTTTCTCGCAGACTTCAGTGAGTTTTATTAAGGTTGCACTTTCAAGCCAAGCTGGAAGCCAGCAGCCTTCCAGGAGATGACTTGACGGGAATGCGCGGACGAGCGCGCCCCTACGCCGAGGACGGCTGACGGCTCGGTGCCGAGGGATCATCTTACAAACCGGCTGGATGCGTGACCCCAACCCTGCCTGGCTCTCCAGCCCCTGCCGCACGCGACCGCGAGGGGCTTCGGGCAAATTCACGTCACTTTCATAAGTGAGGCAGTCCACCTTAATACACTTCATATGTTCACACTGGGCTATTAAAATGAAGATAAAGTGTAGAAGTTTGTTGTAAATATACACAGCACTGAAATTAAAAATGCTTTCAGTTCTGCGCTGCTATTAAAGAATTCTAAGCTGAGCGAATGGCACTTATGGGAAAAAAAAATATTAGGTTTAACCCTCACATGCTTTAGCTCCTTTGCTGAGACAGTTGGGTGCCTTTAGCAGAGTTTGCAGAGAGGTTTTTTACAGCATATAGAGAAATCGAGGCTGTCAGTGATGGGAAACGGCAGCTCAGAGGATAACAATTTCCCATGTTCGGCACCTAAACTAAGGTAATTATAAAACAGTGTGGGGTGATGGCTTAGCTATTCCAGATTGTCCTCTGTACTACGGTGCAGTTATCACACGCAAGCCACTTCTTCCAGTTCACAAGCCCCTGTGGGCTATACAGGCACCTCTCGTTATAGGTAGAAACTTTGTCAGGGGCAACTTCCTCAGAAAAAGATTTTGGTAACTGCTTAGGAAACTGTCTTACACTCAAAAAAAGCCTTTGATGCTTGCTAGAGACAAATCAAAAGTGCAGAAATCAGAAATAGGATTGGAATATTCCTGAAATTCAGAGGAATTGGGGTCTGAGTTTGTTGTTGCATCAGCCAACACCCCAGCAGACCACTCTGCACCATTTTCTTCCCATGAACGTAAATTGTCTTCAAAAGAGCAATAGTGCATCACTAAATAAAAACAACCTGCAAGGTTTTACCCACAGGAAAACCTACCTGCAAGAATACTGAGTGCGAGCATCTTCAGTGTTCGGGAAGTTGCCACCTGTATCACAACTGCAATTTCCTTCAGGAGAACCGCCTGGAATATTTATCCAGGCATCCGTCCTGCTCCCCAGGAAGCCATTCCCACCCAAAACGGGGGGTGGAGGCTTTTCATCTTGCATCGGGAAAGAAACCACTGCATCTGAACCAATAAAAATACCCCCTGCAATAATATAGAGAAAAAATAAAGCTTTATCTTATGTCCTATATGCAGAGGAGAGAATACAAAGCAAAGAGCAAAGCATCAATGCTAATATCACTTTTAGCAAAATCAGAACATCCTTCCACCTCTGAGCTGTTCACCCCACCTTTGCACTTTTTTTTTCTCTGAAAAACAAACTTAATACAGCTTGCTATCTTGCTTTCATACAGCATTTCTGCTAATTCACCAGAACTAGCTCTGCTGCGGTTTATTGCGTTGTCTTTGCAATTATTGTGAAATGTGACGGCAAGAGATTTTATCACATAGGATCGGAGAGCTTCTGTCAGGAAGAAGGCTGCAGGGTCCAGCACTGAGCTGAAACATTGGCATAAAATACCGGAGCACAAACATGGTGACAATACCTGCTTTTTTTAAAAATAAAAAAGAGAAATTGATGAAAGGGCCCCAGAGCAGCTAAAAGGGGGACAGCAACGGTGGGTGTACAAAGGCTCCCGAGATTTTCAGTTTGTATTTTAAAATGCTGTTGTTTACACAAATGCCTCCTTCACACTTCTGCAGAGTATTTAACAGACTTATTCTCATACAAACATGGAAAAGTGAGATTGTAAACTCCCAGCTGGTGTTTTTCAGATGAGAAAAGATTTCACGGAAGAGCAGGTTTATTTTGTTGTATGGCCACCTGCCTTCAGGTGGCTTCTCCTTCGCCTTCTGTCCCCCTCCTCCTGAAGGGTGACAGCCATGGGGACCGTCAAGAGGTGCACAGTTATCAGCACCATCATCTTTAGCGTTTGCTCCTTTGTCTCCAGATCAGTTCCCTGCCACACCACCTCTCCAAGGCTGGTCCATCCCTGAGCCCAGGGCCCACAGGGATGGGTGACGGGCAGCACACGGTGGTCAGGCAGCAGCGGGGAGATGTGTCAGAGCCCTGCAGGGATGCTGAGGTTCCCTTCCTGGAGAAAACCAAGTCCCCCCCCTCCTGCTATCTGTGCTGGGGGGGTAATGCATCCGAGACACCCTGTGTGCCGGACCATGGGGGTCTCACAAGGAGGTGAGGGAGGGACAGCAGGAGCCCAGGGGAGCCCAGGAGCAGTCCTGTCACAGCCTTTCGAACCCAAGGGGACGCACAGAAAGAGGCTCATGAATGATGCTGGGATGCACATCAATCTCTGCAAGGACCTCGAGGGACTGCTGAAGTGGAAGCAGCTCTGCCGGCAGCACGGGAACCCAGCACGCTGAGCCTGAGCTGCCCACCAGCATCCCTAGCTAGCAGCTCGGACACTTCCAATCCCGCAACACAGGGACCACCAAGGTCAGCTTGCTGCTCCCCCAAACAGAGTCGTTTGGACAAGAACATCGAGCCAGCCAGGCTGGGTTCAGTTTACACCCTTCCCTGGCACACTCATGGGCCCACGCATGCACAGGCAGAAGGGCAACAACAAACACAGAAAAAAGCTTGTTTCCAAATCTGCAGCCACTTAATTCCGCGGTGCAACTTTCTAAGGAATTACGTTTCATCTAAGGAAAACCGTTTCAGAAATAAGATGAGGTTTTATTTTCTAAAATTCCTATTAGTATTAAGGTATTTCCTTTTTTCTTTCCAAAAAGAAACCAACCAAACAAGCAAACAACCAAACAAAATATCTTGCTCCA
Organism: Pterocles orientalis; assembly: GCA_011057875.1. Classification (NCBI taxonomy): domain Eukaryota; kingdom Metazoa; phylum Chordata; class Aves; order Pterocliformes; family Pteroclidae; genus Pterocles; species Pterocles orientalis. The sequence goes on along the minus strand of WKFP01014368.1, from coordinate 835,390 downwards.
AAAATTTCAGTGCTTTGATGTCTTCTCCGCAATTTGATGAAAGTGCAGGTTACCATCCCAGTGCCACATGGCCGATGTGACTTGTCTCAGCTCTTAAGACCTGAAAATTGCAGTGAGACGAGGAAAAAAAATTGTTTTCAAAGTTCAGTCAAAGTCACGGTGGGTATTTCTGTAGGCTCTTAGGTTCTATATCGTGGATATAGATTTGTCCAGGATTGCACAGAAAATCAGCGGATCAGCCAGAAAATGAGTAGGGGCGTGGATGTGTTTAAGACCTTTTATTTTCCCAAGACCATTTCCTACAACACAATGAGTAGTTTTGTGTTCCCTGAACTCTTCCCTCTGTGTAACAGGGAAGGGATGGGTCCTTCCCACACCATGCACAGTCTCACAGACGTTGTTTCTTTAGTAGCTATACAAAATATTGCAGCTCACTATGCAATCAACCCTACAAGGCAAAATGAGAATTCAATATCCAGATAAAGGTTACGTTCACATTATATCAGTTTCCACATATCTAGCACGGAAATAATTTAATAGCTTTTGTCACAGAACCATATGCATGCTCAGAGTTCAGACACAAATTCTAGGAAACCAAAATCTCCTCCTGTTTCTTTACATTTCTGCTGCAACGTGTGCTGTTGCTGCAGGTGAGTTGCAATAAGGTTGCGTCATGTCACACACTGTAACTGGAGTTACTCCAGCTCAGCTTCCTCGCTGTACGGGGGAAGTCACTGCAGAATGGTCCCTGAGTTTGGGTGCAAGAAGCGAGCTTTTACCTCTGGGTAAACCAGTGCCACACAGCAGGACACAAAATGTTCTTCACAGAGCACATTCCGAAAAACCTAATTCTAAAGATACAAATTGAGATTAATAAGATGGGATCTGAAGTGCCATAAATCTGACTGGGTATGTGCTAAAATTTCTGCAGTGACTTCAGTGGAGATGGCCCCAGTTTACCAGGATGCTGGGACCAGAGCAGGATGCAGGATCTTTGCTGACCCTACAGAATCCAGACAGTGCTGGGAGCAGACGCTGGGGAGGGCTCTCCATGCAATGACACCTTCTCTCACTGCCTGTGTGATTCCTTCTATTACTCTGCTGGGAACAAGCAAGCAGTCATCTCGGATGGATTACACCTCAGGACTGAAGTTTGCTATTTACATGTGCATATTTAAGGTATGACCCCACACGGGGCTGCTTGCCAGATCCTTCCCTCAAAGGAATATGGTGACGGGCACTGAACCATGCTACAGCCCAGCTCTCCTGGCGTTTGATTTCACACCTGGAAACAAGTAAACAGCTGGGAACATTAGCAGAGTGGTAAAAAGCAGTAGCTCTTAGAAGAACATGGTGGTGTCCCGCAGAAACATCTGGGTTACTGGTTGTGCCGTATGACCTGTCTGAATTTTGTCTCCTACAGAGGCTGCCAGGCTCCCCAGGGGAACAGCTTTGTCGGACTCTTTCCAAACGTGTTGGCAGGTAAGGTTGCTGGGTGTCTTCTCAAAACTTATTGTTGTGCTGTCAAGAACATGGGGAAGCCAAGTTGTTCCTATATCCATAACAAACCCTCGAGCTTACACATGTAGAGGAAAAGCATGTAGAGTAATTCAGTCAAATTTGCTCTCGTTCATCATGGGACAAAGGGAATATCACCAGCACCCTCTTGTTACCTGTCTGCGGGTAAAATTTGTCCTTAACTTTCACACACTCAGGATGCTCAAAGCATTTTCAAAGACCAGCTTCCAACCCTGCCAGGAGTGATGCACAGTAACTGAACAGGGTGGGCACAACATTTCTGTTTGAAAATAATAAAAATAGATGCCCTACTCTAAAATGGTTGACGAGAGGACTCAAAACAGTGATTTTTCTACTGTAAAACCTAACCAAAACATAACAATTGCCAGGTTTTAAAAGAAAGATATTTCCCACGGCTACAAGCCTTTTAGCCCCATGATGTGAGTGTGCCTTCTGTTAAATTTTACATCGAAAGCACAGTTTTGTGGAAGTGGTTCATCAGCAATGTTGTTTGGTTGAACAGTTCACTTATTTTGTGGACTATCCCCAGGTCTTATTCCTCACCAGGGAAAGGCAAAGGAGAGAAATAACAAACCACCGGTGCATTGCCTTTAGCTTCTGAATTAATTGGACGTGTAGCCCTAAGTACTGTGCAATATGTGCATCTGTCGAGGTCACGAAGGAACCTTGGTAGAATGATTTGCCCAGGGAAGGAAAAGTTGTATTCCCTCAGTCAAGGGTAAACAGAAAAGTTTATCCTAAATGCTGGTAAAAGTTGAATATCTATCAACAAAAAAATCAAAGTTTCTTCAGACTCTACGGGTTAGCAACTCAAGACCTTTCCTTTGGAGTCTTAGGGGTTAAGTGCTGCAAGGCTACAGCCTTCCTACCGGATGGAAACCAACATCCTGGATCAGGTCCTTAAAATCCTTGTTCGTGATGACCATTAGAGACAGAAAAGCCCACATGCTGGTGACAGAATCCCTTGTGCTATGCACAGAAGGACTATGAGACCTGTAGATCATTCCCCAGCACACTGCTCCGGTGAGCTCAAGCCTTCTGTCCCCATCAGAAAGTCTTTCCTTCCCAGGCCCCTCTGTAGCTCTGCTCTTTGCAACTCAGGTGCGACAGAGAGGGAAGTGATGCCACTGCTAAGGAGAGCAGTCCCATGTTTAAATCCTTCCACTGCCTGATTTGGAGAGAGACAGGAATCAGACGCAGCTTTTTCCGCATATGTGTTCATAGCAAGGCGTGAATGAGCTTTCTGATTTCTCTGGCTGGTTCAGCCGTGTCGGTCATATTCTCCATCAGCCTGAATGACACTTCTGTGGTAGAAGTTAAGGACATGAACTTCTTCTCTTGACCTTCTATGGTGCTTTAATCAAATTCTACCTTGAAAAAATCCTGCAAATCAAATGGTGAGGGAAAAACGGCCTTGAAAATGAGTAATCCATACACCAACGGGCCAAGAGGAAAAAGATACATGGACTACACCAGTTCTCCAATTCACAAGCTTCTGTAAAGAATCCAGCGCTACTGCTTTTCTAGAACAGTCCTACACATGCCCTGCTATCAGTCAAAAGAGCAACGAAACCCCTCCTTTAGCTGTACGAGCTGGTGGTTAACCACAAGGGTGGAATCCCTAACTTTTGCTGTAGCTTTAAACTGGGAAATCAAGGGATTAAGATCTTGAATTGCTATTCTTGTTTGAGTTCACCTTCAACAAGACGGCTTAATTGCTGTAGGTGTCTGGTTAAAAGGAGAAGGTGATAAAGGCACTAGTGTTTCTGAAAGGTGTTCCCTTCCAAATCAGAAATGAACTACAGTCCCAACTGTGAGCAATCTCAATATTGCAGCTTTTTGAATTCCCACCTTTGCTATAATTTTCATTAATGGACACGCTCAACCCCATGAGTACTCTCAGCATTCATCCAACTTAACCAAATTTTTTTGTCCGGAGTTCGACTTGAGCAGGAGCAGCCAACGGGAATGACATTTCACAACACAAGCAGCCCAGTCTTCCAGCATTCAGGATCTCTTTCCTGGTATTTGTTCTGGAAAGGGTAAATAGTAAGAAAGGAAGCAGAAAGGAGGACATGGATGATACAGCTGTTTTTGACATTGACCAACACCAAGAGTTATAGCACAGGCAATCCAGCTTGGAAGCTAGAGATTCCCCAGCTGAATGGAAATACTCTAACAAAATGCGATAAATGGAACAAAGCCAAAAAAATGTGGTACATTCTTCTAGAACCTGGAGAAAACCAACATAAAGTTGCATTTCTGCCCAAATTGCGGGAAATACAAGCTCAGCATGACTACGCGAACATATGATAGGTCTGACGGAGCCCAGCTTTTGCCAGAAAAAAAACCTTTAAATCTGACTTGTTTTCTTTGTGTTTTTTGAGCTTTAGATATGTTGAGTCAGAATTTCAAGTACTTTCCCCAGCAGTACTAGGTTGTATACCTATATAACTACATGCATTTTCGGAAATTAAGTAAAATACTAATTGAATACTTCGATAGCAAGACTAGCATATTGGATTTCAGTCTACCTAAAACCTTGCAGTTTCTAGGACCATGGCAGCTTCCTTACAGTCTCTTTATTAATTCATTCCCAGCAGCTGACAGTTAGGTTCTGGGTGACAGGTATTGCACAGAAAAAGGCAGGAATCAGGGATTTGGGGTGTCAGAGGTGAGTAAACAGCAGCGCAGCCATTGAAAGGGAGAGGCACAGAGAGACAGTCTAGAACTAAGAATTGCAACTATTTCTTATTTAAGAAGGTGGTTTATAAATAAAATATCTATTTTTCTGGTGTACTTTTCTCCCCACACCTATTATTTATTTTTGCAAACAGCTTCTGGTTTCACGTTCCATACACGGGTACAAGGCAGGGGTTTGGCTTTCTGTTCTCCGTTCTGACAGCGTCTCCATAATACCAAAATTTATGGCTAACTAACTAGAGACCTCAATACAACGGTCAAAATTATTTTAAGAGGCCAGTCAGCTTCCTCCCAGTGTACATGACATTTTTAATTAGGAAACAAGAAGTCAGACAGCACAAATAAATAGCAGTGAGGCAAGAGGCTGGCTATGGTTTGTGAGCAGCATCCTGTGGAATTGCAGCAGCAAGGCATGCCAGCCGTGCCACGCTGAATAGCCCTGCTGCAGCCCCGTGTCGCACTTTCTGGATGAAATATAGGATGCACTCACCCTATACTTAGCAAGCTGTCATGATTTTATATGGGAGAAACATTTATCACAAGCTGGCTCTGACTAATTGGCCTGGTCATTAATAGTAGTCAGAGCCAGTATTTTCCAGCAGAGTTGGAATACAGAGACAGGAATCCATGTCCTGGGGATAGGGCATGCCTCGTACTGAGGCTCAGGCACTGTGCTATAACTAGCCCTGTAGCTTAGACATTTCCACGTTGCACTGCAATCACATACTACCTTCCAGCCAGAAATTCCCTCTGGCACATTTGTACAACCCACTCGTGCACAGATGCCCAGAGAGGCGTGTAAAACCCACGTCAGTGCCGTTGTGGGTGCTGCCAGGCTGTGGTTTCCTGGGGAGAGGGGCACAGGCACACTGTTTGAGATAAGCACCTATAGCAGGCAGCCAGAACAAAGGTCTCAGGCTTGTGATCACACTGAAGATCTCAACATGCCTAATCACCAGGCAGTAAAACCAGAGATAACTAATGGGATTACAAGTATCTCTGGTTTCCTCTAACGCCAGTGGTCATAGAAACACTGTATTGACTTTGCTGAATCCAAAGAACACGTTAGTAAGTGTAATGAGCTTTGCAGCTGCTTCTTCAGCCACTTCAGTGAACACAGTGCAGCATAGGACCTGTGACACCCTGGCAATACTTCTTCCGAGCAGGGTGCTGTATCCCATGGAGCATCAGCAATGAAATACGAGCACCAGAGCCTGCACTGTGTCCTCGGGAACGTGTGTGCTCAGGCACCGGGTCGCTGGAGCACCAGTAGCCTGAGAGCTCAGTTTCCGAGTGTAAATAGAGCAGAAAAGGGTCTGAAGCACAATATTTAAAAATGAACATTCTCCTCTCTGTGTACACCGGTTGCTGTACATCTCACATATGTTAGCCCAGGGTGCTCAAATGACCCGGTGCCTCTAATAGTGTGTAACTCAAAGACCAACTCCTAATTCACTTTAGTCATCATAAACCCATCAGCACACTAGCAGACATTTAACTACTGTATGCCAATAAAAATGTTGTTTAAACTGTTAACTGCCTGTTTAAAGCAGCAATTAATCCCTGAGATCAACACCTTCCAAATTACTGCCATGCGGCATAGATAAATATTAACCTTGGCTCTTCGGGAAAAGTGCTGGGCTCATGATCTGGGAAGGCATCACTCTCGGCAGTTTAGGATTTTATTCCCTGCTCTGCCATTGAGATGTTGTATAATTCTTAGGGAAAAAAAAAAATTTCAAGACCACTACTCTGTGCATCCTTGATGCAATCTTCTAATTCAAAATTTGGAGGTAAAGTATTTGATCACTGTAATTTTCTCCGCATGTTTGCTATGCAATAATTAAACCCCTTCCTATGCGATAATTAAACCCCATCCTTTGGATCAGGTGAAGATAATCTTGGTATAAGGACAAAGACTGGGGGGGATATGACATGTGAAAATGCACATTGTTCCTCCTAAAAGGACCCGACTCCCTCTCTTGCTGGGGGACTATGCTCAAGAGATGGCCACTGAGTGGTTATCACCCACGCTTGCCGGGTAGGTCCCAGAGCAAAAGCCGAGCCTGTGGCACTGAGTTCATTTGAGCTGTAAGTGCTGGAACAGGAGAGCAGCAGACGGAGAAAAAACACCGAAAGCAAGAGACGGGATAGGTCTGTGTCCAAGTATTTCTGTTAGCAAAGGACTTTACATCTCTTGTTTGAAGGTATAAGATCGGTGTGTTTATACAGTGTTGTGTATTCAGTCAGTGATTTGCAGTCAGTTATAAAACACTGTTATTGTAATTTGTAAAAAGTACCATCTGGCCAATAATACTTTTAATATAGAAAAACATTATTTTAAAACAAGTGGCAAAATGAGCACCACTTTAACTATCGAAATTCTAAGTATAGCTTTGAAGATGTAATCCAGATCCAAGCAAACCAAGCTCTGGGGAGTTTTGTTGCATTATATAATCCTGTTCCTTAGATTCTGAAGTGTATAAAATAAATATCCTGTACTCAGCTTTTTCATGTCCCCTAACTGCACACTCACCCGTGTTTGAAGTGCCGTGAACTCAGGTTTCCTTCAGCACCCACCCCACATAACACCATGTGTGGAAATATTGGTGGGTTTGATAAACATGGAACCACCGCTCTGAACACTGCCATAGGCACTGAGCAGACACAACCCACAGCTCCTAGAACACGCAGGAGGGCAGTGGGGGGTGCAAAGCAAGGTCGTGCATCCAAAGGCACTCTCTGCTGCAAGAAGCAGGGAGGGTGGCAGGCTTTCTGCAAGCATAAAGGTCTGCAGGGACTGAGCAATGCTGAGGAAGTTCTCCTGTGATTAGCGTGTTGCCATCCTATTTTTGTTCTGGCTTTCTGAAATAAACGGCACACACTATTTATGTTTTATTGGGGCCCGTCGGTGTGCGAGGTGTGGGCATTGGGAGTTAACGTGTGCCGCTTGTTCCGTTCTGTGCTGCGCGTGAGCGAAAAAAAAATCATATCGCTGCTTCCCAGTTTCACCAGTACTGGATCAAAACGAGAGAGTGAACCAAAAATTCTGTTGCAGGCACTATCAACAATTTATGTTTCGAAAACTGCTCTGTGCCATGCTGTTTTCACACTACCTATGACAAGTGAGATTTTTTTTTTTTCCAAAGGCAAACTCCTGAAGACTTTAACAGGAGCACGAACTAAGGTAACACAGCGTAGCAGTGATATTAAATGCTCTAAAGCATAACAATCACTGTATTAGTAAAATGTGAAGGAAACAGAACATCACCATAGCTCCTATTTTCTATTAAGCTGTTACTGAAGATTATCCCATTCTCTCTGCTCCTCCTACACTTTGAATGTTTAAACTTCTTTTCCTCAACCTTTCCCATCGCATCCTCTTACCGCATCACTCACCCTTCACCAGAATTAGGTCCTAGGAAGTGAGTCACTGTTAGAAGTGCAGGACCTCAGAACCCACCTGAAGAAGCACAGCAATATGTTCTCACCTGGGCTGTGTCGTAGAGACATGGTGCTGGGTTTGGCAGGCACTGGTGGCAACCAACTCCTTAATTTGAGAAGCCCCTGCTCTCAAGACTTTGTGTGTTCAGTGAACTGGAGGATTTTTGGGGGGAATTTGAGAATGTTGTGTATTGGAAGAGAACAGAATAGGAACAGAGATGAGAAGCAACCCTCGAGGAGTAGGGAAAGGCGGTTTCATTGCTCCTTTTGAAGTGTGGCACACTTGCAGAGAGCAGGCAATCCACACTGCTAATGCAGAGCCTTAGTGGACACCGTGGGCTGAACATTGTCATCTGTCCGCCAGTACTCCCCGGTGTCAGCACATTCACACGAGTTCTCAACATCCTAACAATGCCTTTACCCGCTCCCTGTTACATTACCTCAATTCTTGCAGGTCCGTGAGAGGGTGACAAACAGCAGCTACCAGTGTTACCAGTAGAGGCAGTGAGTCATTCAGACATTCGTCTCCTCTCCCCACACTTCTCCATGTGCATCATTGTGTCATTGCCACGGTCAAGATCAACCCTGGCTACATCCTTCCTCAACACCCAGTGTCACACCTCTTGTCCCCAGTAGACCATCAGAATCCAGACAAAGCAAATTCACCCCACGAAGAGAGGTGACCTGTCAGTGTCGAGACTGAAGCTGCTGGGTAAGATTATACTGATGAGGGGAATTGCCATCAATATCACCAGTCACTGGAAATAATGTAATCACCCCTTCTTATCCTCCTGGACTTCTCTTCAGCACTAGACACTGATGACCATGCGTTACTGTCCCACTGGAGAAGCAGCAGAAGTCCACAGCTGCTGAACAAGCAGCCAACCTAGCATGCATCCCGTCAGAAGAGATAGGAAACGATGTCTGTGCTGTGAGGTCTATCCACTTACAGCCTTTAAAAAAAAAAAAAAAGGAACAATTCTTCCTCCAGTGCTTTTGACAATCTGTTTTCAGTTATTAGGTGATTGATACATTCAGCTGGCAATGACATGAAAAGATGTCAGGCGGCATCACTGTTGCATCACAGATTAGAAGGAACAAGGAATAGTTGAACCCAGTAAAAAGACAGATCAGCACTGGTGGGAAGCCTTCAGCCGCACAGCGCATTCTCTTTTGCTGACATGTAAAAGACTTAATTCAGACTGTCATCCACGTAACCTGCAGAAAGACAAGCATATGACATCCAGACAGCTAGTGATCTGCTCTTAGCCACTTTTCAGCCAAACCGTAGTGATGCAAGGTACTTGAGCAGGAAGTTTGAAGCTCAGTCTCTTTTAAATGCTGCAGAATGCCTTGGCAACACAGGCGTCGTGTGCCTGCAAGCTGCTGCAAGCAACCTCATCTTCCTCTGCACACTGACACAATTTCATGGCAAGTTTGAGGTCTTCATCCATTTGACTAACGCATTGCATGAACTTTGTCCAAGGCGTCTAACTGATCTTCTAAATCTCATGGCTGATAAATGTCTTCCAGTGCAAGAGAGCTTAAGATAAAGGCCATCTTCTCAGGGCAAGATGTTGGCTGGTTGCTTGTTTTTCAGTTCAAAGTCTTTGGATGTAAAGCATCTTCACAAAGTTTCCCATTCCAGATGGAAAGCACATTTCTTTGAAAAGTATTTAAGCAAGGTAAATGCATGCATGTGCTTTTTTTGACGATGCTTTTAAATCTACCTTTTTGTCAAAAGCCCTGTAGAAATACTATACAGATCCTGCTACTAGTTTAAAAAATCATTAGTTAACATTGCAAAAAAGGTAAAGGTAGGTAAACTGCATTTAAGCAGATACAAAACTGGAAAAGTCACTCACAGAATATCTTTCACGTTGATGCAAGATTTAACTGATACAGTGGAGACCCATTTATATTTTGCTGTTGAAGAAATAACTCAAAACTAAATCCCCTCTCGAAGAGTCACACTTGTAGGAGGCACTACTTTGAAAAACATTAGATGAGAGAATTTCAGCTCTCATGCACGTATCAATGCAGGCCTTTGGAACACGTTTCAAAACAAAAAAAAAAAAACAATCAGCGGTATAGCAAGGATCACATTGTCAGAAGTAAGCGTGATCTCAGCTGTCGTCAGGATTGTCAGTATCTTTTTCCTATATGTTTAAAATAGAAATGTTTAAAATGCAGAAAAAAAATATTTTTCTGGTTCTATTTTGATCCAAAAAGGTTGTCGCCTTTTTGTTGGTTTATTTTTGTTTGTCTTTGGAGACATCAGAAGGACAGTGACAGAACTTTCCCACTGGGTCGGTGGCTTCTGCTGCTGGTTAGCTGCCGATCCCCACCTCACGGGTACCTAAGGACCCCTTCGGGAGGTGGGCCCGCGGTACCCCCAGCCGCCCGGTGCCGGTGCCAGTGTGGGACCCCCCTGCTGGCCCCGCCGCCGCAGCGCTCCCTCCGCCGCCGAGCCCGGGGCAAGAACAGGAGAAACGGGAGGAAAAAAGATCCACTCCTGTCTTTGCAAGGAGTGAACACACGTCGGGATAATTAGCGGCAAAAAAAAAAAGGTGGAAAGTGTACATCACTGGGGAGGGAAAAACCCCCCACGCCTTAAAATAAAGGTAATCAATTAAAATTAAAGTTTTTGTGGTTGTGTTTTGAGATGTCCCCTATAACCCACAGTTCTTGCAGACAGGGTAATCACTTCTTCTGTCTGTTAATGCAGCTGCTTTTGAGGTTAGGCTACGACAGCGAAAGAGAGACCGCGGGGCACAGGCAGCTTGGGCATGGGGCAAAGAAGCAGAGATGCTGTTCTGTGGTTAGCCCCCCACCCCCCCCTTAAATAACTGCAGAAAGTGTATCCTGGGATCCACAAGGCCAATTTCTGAATATCAGCATGTGTCACTGCAGATCACGAGTAAAAATATTTTTTTATGTCCTGCCTAGTACATAAGAAATGAATCCCCTTCTTTTTCTGCATCTTTTCTCTAATTTTCTCTCATTGCCCAAAGTTAAAAAGGGATAGAGGTTTATATTCAGGTTACTACTGGATTCTACTCATTGACTTCCAGCTCATTGACATTTCTGCCAACCTATGTATAATTGACAACTAAGAAATACTATTGATTGACCTTTAATTACGGAATTCTGTAATGGGAAAGTTTCTCCCTTTGAAATCGGTTGTTTCCATGCTACCGCATATTTCATTATCCAAAGTATTTCAGCTGCTGTTCCCTCCATGATGGTCATAGCAGAAGATCAACATAATAATTACAACCAGAATTTGATTTCACTGTTAGAGTCTGACTTAACAGATATAACCTTCATAAATGAAAAT
>WKFP01014368.1:804319-815641 GCA_011057875.1 Pterocles orientalis | reverse complement strand
TGAAAATAAAATTAAGCCTTTCACTAAGTTCAGGCAATGGCACATTTCTGGTACTAGCAAAGGCTTTTATTTTCTCTGTACAGCAATATATCAGCCTCAAAGCAGGGGGAAATCCTGAAATCATTACAGTTAATGAAAATTTTGCCATGAAATCAGGTTTTTACCTAAAAATGCTTATGCTACTTTTTCAGCAACTCCCTGGCTACACAGTCTTACTACACGCTCCACAGCAGCCTTAGTAAAAGGATCTGGGCTTGGACCCAAGCCTCAATCCCTTATCAGACCAACTCAACTCCTTGTTTCAGTCAGCTGTAAACAGTTGATACTATCACTGAAAAGTGCAAGAACTCTGTTACAAATAATATTATCTGTCCCTGGAGAAAAGTCATTCTCCTCTTTACACATAATGCTGACCCATATGTAATGTTAAACTCTGTGTAGCAGCATTAGAGTTTCAACGTGCTCAAAACTCAGAGCCCCCATTGCTGTGGTGTGCCACAAACAGACGTGTGCAGTCGTCTCTTTCCTAAAGAAAGAAAGATCTCAAGCTCCAGCTCTGCACTGCCGTACGCCTACTCTGGTCACAAGGAAAGTGGAAAATTGGAGAGGTGTGGATTTGAACGATGGACTGCTCAATGGATAAAGAATTGGTTGGCTGGTGGCAGCCAAAGTGTTGTGGTCAACGGCTCTATGTCTGGATGGAGACCGGTCACAAGTGGTGTCCCTCAGGGGTCTGCCTTGGGACCAGTGCTCTTCAACATCTTTATCAACAACATAGATGAGGGAATCGAGTGCACCCTCAGCAAATCTGCAGAAAACACCAAGCTGGGTGGTGCAGTCGATACAATAGAGGGAAGGGATGCCATCCAGAGAGACCTGGACAGGCTGGAGAAGTGGGCCCAGGAGAAGCCCATGAGGTTCAACAAGGCCAAGTGCAGGGTGTTGCACCTGGGCCGGGGCAATCCCAGGTACTTGCATAGACTGGGAGAAGAACCCCTCGAGAGCAGCCCTGTGGAGAAGGGCTTGGGGGTCCTGGTGGACGAGAAGCTGGACATGAGCCAGCAGTGTGCGCTGGCAGCCTGGAAGGCCAACGATGTCCTGGGCTGCATTAACAAAGGGGTGGCCAGCAGGGAGAGGGAGGGGATTGTCCCCCTCTGCTCTGCTCTGGTGAGACCCCATCTGCAGTGCTGTGTGCAGGCCTGGGGCCCCCAGCACAGGAAGGACGTGGAGCTCTTGGAAAGGGTTCAGAGGAGGGCCATGAAGATGGTCAGAGGCTGGAGCACCTCTCCTGTGAGGAAAGGTTGAGGGAACTGGGCTTGCTCAGCTTGGAGAAGAGAAGGCTCCGGGGAGACCTCATTGCGGCCTTCCAGTGCTTGAAGCGAGCCTGTAAACAGGAGGGGGAGAGATTGTTTACAGGGGTTGGTAGTGACAGGATGAGGGGAATGGTTTTAAACTAAGAGAGGGGAGATTTAGGTTGGATATTAGGTGGAAATTTTTCACTGTGAGGGTGGTGAGGCAGTGCCCAGGTTGCCCAGAGAAGCTGTGGATGCCCCATCCCTGGAGGGGTTCAAGGCCAGGCTGGATGAGGCTTTGGGCAACCTGGGCTAGTGGGAGGTGTCCCTGCCCATGGCAGGGGGTGGCACTGGATGATCTTTGAGGTCCTTTCCAACCCAAACCATTCTGTGATTCTGTGATTCTATGACAGACCGGAGGTGCAGAATGTTTGAAAACAAGAACAAATGGCTTAAAAGCACCGGTTCCTTCAGACTGGCTTAAAGAAGCTGAACGACAGCAGAGAATTCTTACTGTCCTGAAAGTTTTAGAAAGGTTTATATTTCATATCAGGTAAAAAATGCAACAAAGTCCCTGAGAGTAAAACCAGGAGCGGGGTGAATTACATTTAGATATTTACGACCTGGTAGCTTTGAAACTAACCGAAACGCTGAAGTGAAAAATGGTGCTAATTACAGTTTAAATTTACACCACCAAAACCGTCACAAACACAAGCAGAACTTGTAAGGAAGTGCATGACTGAAAGGTATGACTGTGAATCAATCTGCCGATATGTTTATCATGCAAAACATTCCAAGTACCAAAACAGCTGTTTCTTGTTAGGGAACCAGGACCTCCAACGCATGCAAGGTCCACTTATCATTTGAAATGGCATTACTGAAGACAATTTTAGCTATATTTTTTCAATCAAAGATGAAGCAATCCAGCCTGTCCCTCAATATCAGACAGTATGGTTAAGTTTCTGTAAAAAAAAAAAAAAAAGTTTTCTATTTTTGCATAATTTTTGCCATTTATTGGCAAAATTTTGCAAAAATTATGCAAAAATAGGAAACTCCATAGAAAATAGAAAACTCCATACATTCTCAATTTTTGTTACATGTAAGATTGCTGGAGAGCAATTGTAAATGTTTTCCCATCCATTTAACTTCAGAAAATATTTTTGAAGTTTTCTAAACACTTTGCCCCCACTCCTTCGCTCTCTCAGTACTTCAGTAAAACCTAGAGGTTTTTCCCTTTTCTAGTAAAAAAAGGGGACTAAAAGGACTGCCACCTCTGCCATGTAGTCAGATGTCAGTGATTTCAAGGTTCTAGAAGTAATTTAGACGCACAAGCAGACAACAATTGGCTGGTGTGAAGGACCAAGTGTCAGTTTGTACTGGGAGAGCACAATGCAGGTCACAGCTCTCCTGACACTTGGTTCTGCGCATTTGCTCTACTTCAGTGATCAAGTCACCCCATACAAAGTCTGAAAAGCAGAAAAAGAAGATAATTACCTTTTAAATGTCTGCTTACTTCCTGCAGCCTAAAACAGCACAGTCCGTCGTTTGGAGAAACACGAACAGATCTGGTTTAGAAGTTCAAGAAATAATGAAAGATATTTAAATAAACCGTAAATCTGAAATACAGAAAGAACAACTGAAATGCAGACAAGGAATTATTTATAAAATGTTTTTTCAATTCCACATAATTTTAATGTGGTTTTAAACATCTATCTCCTTCCCATTAACCCTAAGCCTTGTAAAGCACCAATATAGAAATTTATTAAGTGCATTTCACATGAAATCTTCTTACTTATGTATTTACGATGGTCAGACTACATTCAGTGTTGGCAACATGTTTAACACACCAACATACCCTAAAAGTTGGTTCTTTAACGGTGGTATATGAAAAATATTTATAGGAAAACAAAATTAGGAGAATTTAACCTCTCTATAAATTTTTGGGTTTTTAAATGGAAAGAAGATGTTAAGTGTTTGAAGACTTAAATTGTAAATTTCCAGTTTTAACATGTTTTTCTGACAGTTGCAATGTTTACATGCAGCATTCTGGCAGAAGACCACAGACAAAAAGACTTCTTTGAAGTGCCCCTGCTAGTCTGTGGAGTAGCCCCAAGAAACTACTTGACCAAAAAAATGTTCAGTGATAATTTCACTTTGAATGGCACCTTATGTTTAAACCAGGGCACTGGGTATGATGAATGGTTTAATTACTTGGGAAAGAGTTTTGCTTACTGCATGTGGCTGTAGTTGATTTGGATTTCGATTTCTCTGTCAGGAAGGTAGCAGCGAACACCTGGGCTGACACAGAAATTTTGTTATTGAAAGAAAGAGAAGCCAGTGCCATTTGTATTTTTAAAAACATCCAAAGAAAAGCATCAGGACTGTCTTCTCTAATGACACATTTTCAAACACATTTGGTCTAAGAAGTTACTCCTACATGGTCTGGTTATACACATACATATCCATGTGTGTGTCTGGTTTATGCATATATAAATATATGTTAAAATGCATGCATATATATGCAAACATATATAGGAAAATAAAACAGGATAATAAATAGAACAGTATTTTATGTATGTAGTTAGGTATATGTATATATAATGTAGGTATAGATATAAGCGCTTTGGTTTTTCCTCTCCAGGTGGGCAGAGGTCATTGCTTGTGGTTTCTGGGATGTGCAACTCCTTGAACACTGCACAGGAGAAGCCTTACACATACATTTAATAAATAGCTTTTGGTGAAGATCAAATCCCAGATGGTGCTACAAACCCCTTGTGACCCTCGCCCATAAGTCATCTAGTAACGTACAGATGCGACATCCCAAACGAGCTAGCACACAGCTCTGAGCACGAGACATCTTCGTTCTGGAACCACCCGCAAACACTGGTTCCCTTCCTGCAGTTCCATCAGAAGCTAGCAGCCCAGCTTTTTCCTGTTTTTTTTTCTTTATTGAGGCTTTTGGTAAAAGAAGGATGTTCCTGCTGTTGGAACTCCAGAAGTAATGTTTAATACCCTGAGGGAAGAAACATTTTCTTCATATAAAGAACAATTTATTAATTTTATTCTTTTAATTTGTTTAAAATGATAAAGATTTGGTGTATATATACTCAAAGAAGATATTTCTGACTTTCCATCAGAAACTGGGCTGGTAAAAATGACAATCTTAGTATATAATTTCAAATACCTATAGCATTATTTAAAATAATTACTTTAAAAATTGAACATTTACTACTCAACTAACAATAGATTCTTTTACTGACCAGGGCAATGTATAAGGTTATTTTATCATGTATGTGCATTATGTCTTTAAATAACACAATAAGTGAAGTGCTTCCTAGATTATTTTACACCAGAATAAATACAGAAATTGATGTGTGAATTATTTCTAAGGAGTGAAATGTAGCAGTTGGAAAATATTCCTTAAAAAGAGACTCCTGTAAGAGCTCTGAGTGACTGAGCAGTTTGAGAGCCTGCCCGTGGATGCTTTGGGAGCTAAAGGGAGGCTAGAACTGTTAGCTTCGGTATCTTCTGCAAATTAGTTAAGCGTCCAGTGATTAAAAGCTCTTTGAGGTCTGTGTATAAGTGCTCAGAGTGAGTATCTCTCCTCTGAGCTGCACAGCCTCGGTACACTTGCGATAACCCTTTACCGCAGAGATTTTCACTTTACCAAACCCGGAGACAAATCAATTCAAAACTTTCAAGGCCTGACATATAGTTTAGAAACATGCCAGACCTCTGCCTAATATCTCACTGAAAACAGCTTCTTGTGACACACTGTGAGGATCCTCTGGCAATTCTGCAATTGCAACAGCGACGACGACCCTCTGCCTCTTCTGCCAGGGCTTCAAGAAATTAAATCATCAGGAGGTTTTTCCTCGCTTGTAGATGTTCCTTGTTAGAAGAAAACAACAAACCCTCTAATAAAGCAAACAGCAACATTTACAACAGATAACGTGTATTTTCAGAAACAAGCTCTGTTATTACTGTGAAGCTAGTGGCAGACATAAGCCACAGCAGCAACTTCAGCAGGAGATAATAGCTACAGAAAACCTTTTCCTGCACACCAGAAGCAGCTCTACTTTGCTTGCAGGCTTTTGGTCTTGAAACAAAAGACCGGTCATGACAGGTTTGAAGGAAAAGAAACACAAGTTTATTTGTTAATTTGTGCATAGAAAAACAGGGTTTGAATTTTCGTCCTTCTCAAGGCAGGTGCTGCTCTAGGACTCCAGATGGGAGAACTCAGGAGGCTGGTGGGACTGAGCAGAGCGGTTTGTCTGTGCAGCAGCTCCAGGCAGCAATGAGGTTTTGAGGAGCAGAAGTATCAGCATGAACAAAGAGAAGACTTATGGCATTCTTGTTGCCACAAGCAGTGTGGATTTACTGGGGTGAGAAGGCTGTCAGTGTTCAAATGCTGGTAAATTAGGAAAGGCAATCACAGACAGCACCTGCTGCCTACATGTTGACTTGTATTCAATTATATGACAACACAGACACAAAAAACCCCAGTGTGATGATTAGAGCACATTCCCCCTCTTTACAAGCATGCTTTTAGGATCTCATTCCCTACCCACTCTCCTCACCCTGAGATAACCCATCTTGGATCGGTGCTCCCCCGTGCAAAGCAGCAGCTGTTTGGGAAGTTGCTGCTCCCCGACCCCACACACACTAATTCCGTCTACCTCTGCGTTTAGCCTCAGCCGCAGGTAAAGAACAGCTGCCCCATATGGGTGAAAAGCACAGCTGAGTTGTCCGCCCCTGTCCTGCACCTTTCCCCAACCTCTGGGGATGCCCCGAGATGGACCGAGAACAGAAGAGCGAGACCACCACCTCACAACACCACAGCTTGGCCCCTTCTCCATCCTTTAACGGATACTGTTCCTCTGCTCCAGTTACAGATTGAATTCCTTCCAGTAGGTCGTTTCCCTGTGAATTCAGTTCACAAACTCCCTCAGCGGGGATAAGTTCGCTATCACGAGGCTGAAGTTTACCACCTTACCCTCTGCTGCCTGTGGCTCTCCTTTCAGTGCTAATGTTACAGCTTTTGGCATAGCACTGTCCTGCACAATCCTGTCCAACTTCTCAATTTAGCTTTCCCTGCGCTTGCAGGCTGACAGCCCATTCATCTTGCCCTTTAAAATTTCCTCATTTCCATATTAAACCTTAAGTGGAATGCAACATCTTCAGACTTTTTGTAACACAACTCTACAGCTAGCTTCCTCTGCCTGCAGCAGCCGAAAACCATCAGAATCGAGTGCGTCAGAACGAAGCATTTGTTAGAAATGAAGAAAACCCTTCTTGCCTGCAGTATTGCTTTTGTCGCCGGAACAAAGCGGTGTTTTCTCCGCTCACCAGCTGCATTTGTACAGTTTTTGGACATTTCGTTTAGATGAGTATTTAGTAGAAGCTGAATAGCTCGTTTTTCTTACATCCTTTATTGCAGTGTCAGTTATTGTTCAATAAATGATCAAAAGCAAGGAAGCTAGTACATATTTGCTTCTATCCGTGTCAGAATATTAACTGATCACTGTTACACAGCAATTTCGAGTATTAACTATAACACCTTGCTCCGGTTGTCTCATACCGACAGTTGTTGACATTTCCTTCTTCAGCCCTCCTAGGCTCCTCTTCAGTGCAGCTCTTTACTCGTATAGTCCTTCCCATGCACCTTCCTGCAGTCCTTTGAAAGAACTTTAAGAAAACAGAAAAATCACTGCAGCCGGACTTCAGATTGTTCCAGAAATCTTACATTTTTCTAGATCCCTATATTTTATCACAAAAAGTTCTGACAGCCTTACAGGGTTGCTTTTCTGGAAATCCGGACCAATGCCAAGTAGCAAAAAAAAAAAAAAAAAAAATCTAACTCTTCTTCTGTCATTTACTCATAGTTACCTGTCTTAAAAAAAAAAAAAAAAAAGGAAAGGTTTTTGTGGGTTTTTTAGCTGGCTGTCCTCTTCCGAAGAAAGAACAAATTGCATACTTCACTGCAGACCATTACATTGTTTTTGTGCTCGTATTTCGTTGCTTCCACCTGGATTTCAGTGAACCCACAAAAATTATTACCCTGTATATTTTGTATTGTGATAATGAAGAAAGCTCCCCACCCTGTTCCAAACCCTGCTCTGACACGCAGTGTGGGAACTGAATCCACAGATTCCTAATAGCAAACGTTATTTGGTCCCTTCTTTCTGCGACAGATGTACAGCTTTCCTTTCCACACAATCTGGGGAAATCTGCTAAGTGCAGAACACAAGTATTTCCCTAACTCTGCTGCTGTGCACCATTTATAACTTTCTGTCTCTGGGTCCCTAACGGCATTCTCCGGTCCTCTACACGACCAGTGCGGATGTGATAGGGTCTGGGCAGCGGGATCCAAAAGAGGCTGGTTACCACTCTGTCATGTGCCAGATGTAAATATAAATCTCTCTAATTATAAGTGTTTGAAATATAGATGGATCGAATGGCTTTATGGTAATTTAGAGCTTAGAAATTGAAACTGTTTCCAAATCTGGGTATAATATAGAGCTTGGTGCCTTCGTTTCTTTTAGGAAAGTCAAAAGAACAAATTTCCTGGTGGAAAGGTAACTATTATGAAGTCTTTAGAATGAACTAATTTTCCATCATATTGAAAAAAAAATAGGAAAACACACTACCTAGCAATATTTGTGGAAAAAAAAGATCTTTAAAAATATTCAAATATAAATTTCTCTGCTGAAGGGATACATAGATTTCATATCGTGCTTGAGGACATATTTATGATTTCAGGCAAGTCCAAGTACAGAGGGAAATTAAATACAATGAACCATGATTCTGTGTACACACTGGAATTATGAATGTATAAATGCAGATATATGTATGCATGTATCCATCGTGTTATTCGCGGTGATACACTGCCTGAATTCCAGAGACAAAGGGCCTGCCCTTCCCCTGTGTGACCGCGGTTCACAGTGACGCAACCCAAGTGAGGTCAGTGTGTGCCTAAAATTAATGTATTGGCTACTCAGGATGTAAAATAATAATAACAAAAACTTGTAATTATTCTGTGGTAATGCACACTTTTTAGGGAATAATTTCTTTTTATCACAAGAGTGTAGTCGTGGGTGGTTTTTTTTCCATTAATAACCAACAAGCAAGCTGGGGATCAAATAATAATCAGTGGGTCACCCAAGGTAGGTGATTCTCACCGATCAGTAAATATTACTGGTTTTGAACAGTACTACAGGTGGCTTTGTAGCTCATCTGTGTAGTTCAGTGACAGCTCGGTACAGGGACAACACTCAGCCTACCCTGGAGTTTCCTTCTGAGGAACATTTCCCAAGAACTTAAACAAAAAGCATAAGCAGTCAGGGATGAGGGCACTCAGTAAGTTACAGGAAAGGGTGGTGACACGAATTCAGCCCTGGACATTGCTGGAGTTTTGTTTTCCGCTTTTTCTCGTACCACGGTGTTGGTTAGGATACCATTGGCTCTATCTGGAGGCACAATGGAGCCCAAGCCTATTCCACCCAGTTTCAATTTCACTGGACATCTACAAGTAGTTCAAGCCATGAACGTTGAACAGTTATCATATCACAATAGGGGTTTTTATGTGTGTTCATCAGCCTGGAAGCCGTTGCAGTGTTGACAGGACAGGCATACAGAGTGCATCTTAGCCTCTCCCACGGTGGTGTCCACCAGTAGTGTTCAGCTCCTCCCATCGTCCCTGCAAATCTACTCAAGAGTTTAAATTGTTCAGCGGCAGCAAGCAGGCACGGTCATTCTCCCACACGTTGACGCTGGTCATCTAGACACCAGCAGAGCACAGCAAGCACAGCATGCCTGCCGTGGTCCCGCCGAAGCGGCCAGCCCTGCCACTGGCCTCCATCTCGATGGCCTTTGTAGAGGGGAATCCAAAACGGACTAAAGCGCTGCAATGACACAGTTGCCATCTGCATATTATTGTAAGCGCCATGGCTCCTGTCACTTTTATCTGGCACCACAAAGGTTAGACGTGGGATGGATTGTGTCTGGCTTACAGTCGGGGCAGCCGCCAGGTTGGGAATGTTTGGACCAGGCAATCCATGTGGACAGTCACTCGATGCTTGTGTCAATAAACATGCCGATAACTCAATTAAATTTGGTACTGTTTGCGAGGCAATTTCATCAGGAAAACATCCGTGTACTCTTGAGGCTTGACATCACGGTTGGAAATAATGGTGAAAAGTTTCATCTCTTAGCTCATGGAGCCCTGCGAGAGCAGGTGATTCTCATAGCTGTTTCTATGACAGGAAAAAGTAAATATTATTTTTCCAGTGCCTAGTTTCATCCTTTTACTGTTTTATTTTCATGTAACGAAACCTGAATCAAATTTCTCTAATGAAGTTGATAACTCTTGATTCCCTTTCCTACACTTTTGTCTTCAAGTAATTCCTGAGAACGTTTTGCATAAGTCACATTATGGAATAATGCAGCTTAGCACGGATGTTTTCACACACAACATCATGAAGCTAAACCATGAAAAACTCTTGTTTGCAGGTTTATATTCAACAGGTATAACCCCCTTAAAGAAAGTACATAAAGATACATGTTTCTACAAGCCTTTTAAATTATTATCTTTATTGTTTCCTCTTTCTTTTTGATATACTCAGTAATCTATCTGCTATCCTTATTTATCAGTCATTCGACTATCTATTGTTAAACATACAGCATAGAAAACGCACAGGCACAGAAGCAGTTCTTATGTCTGTGGAAAAGCAGTCTGTCCAGATTTAGTTGATTTTTCCAACTCTGCCAGTTGGTCTGGCAGTAGACGTTACGTCTCCCTCCAAACTTCGCCTCACTTATCTCTATAAATCATGGCAACTCTAACACTAAGATCTAATATCTGTCTCCATTAGAGTATCCAAAATACTATTATTTAAGATAACATTATAACATAGAAAAAAAAAACAATAAAAACTATTTGTTTTAAATAATCTAAAAACTTAAATTATCTATAATCTAACAACTGGACAGATGAATCACTGGTATCAGTATTGCACGGTCTTCTGTATGACCATATCTTAACTTGTTTTTCAAGAGAAGACTTCACTATTTTTTTCAGGCCAAATCCAGGAATAGTCACCTCGATGAAACTTTCACAATTCAACCTTTGGTAAATTGCAGTTGATCCCTGCGTGTTGTTACAGATCTTTGCCCCGTTTCCATAGTTCTAGCCCTTGAGTTTCCTTTAGTCTCCTCGTAAAATATGATGCTCCACGTTCATTGACTTTGTGCCACCAGCAAACTCCATGTTGTTTTCTGCATTGTAATTGCAATAGGTGATATTATGACCCAGATTTATATATTCTGAACCACTTTTCTACTGCACAAGTCACTCTTCTTGCAAGTGCTATTTCCAGACAGATAAGGTCTATCAAAAGGTAAGTAAATCCGAGACTCCCTTGCCTTGAAACAGCTGATAAACAAAACCAGAACTGTTTCAGTGCTCGGAAGGTGATAACCTTCTCCATACAACTGTGTCATTTGCAACATGACCGAGTTCCCAACCATAGCTTAAAAATCTTTTGAAGT
Source organism: Pterocles orientalis (assembly GCA_011057875.1). Classification (NCBI taxonomy): domain Eukaryota; kingdom Metazoa; phylum Chordata; class Aves; order Pterocliformes; family Pteroclidae; genus Pterocles; species Pterocles orientalis. The sequence goes on along the minus strand of WKFP01014368.1, from coordinate 804,800 downwards.
CAAGAATGTTTTCCAAAGAAGTTTACTCAGTTCATTTTTCTCAGATGCTCTGGACTTGTCATAACAGCAGGGCTACCTGTAGGGGGTTGTCTGAAATATTAAGAGAGGTCAGTCAGCACAAAAGGACTGTGGAGACTATAAATTTATATTTGTTCTTTCTTTACTGAAAAAGTACAGTATGATGTGCTTTGTCACATTTCACACTGAAACATTCCAGTGAGCCACCAAACAGGGAAGAGTCCTGCCCCGATGAAAGTCTGGACCTCTTCACTTTCCAGATTCCCAGTAGTGCAATAGTCCAAGAGCGTGAAACAATCTTCCATTTAACAGACAAGCACAGTCAATCTATTTCATTATTAAGAATGGAACAAAATGAACATTAGGATGAAAGATTTGTCTGAGTCCCTCTAGGAATTTAAAGGGAGTTTGTCTGCAAGGGCTGACATTCTCCACACAGAAAAAAGCTGATGCAATCTGAGAT
>WKFP01014368.1:787818-804299 GCA_011057875.1 Pterocles orientalis | reverse complement strand
CTGTGTATCACATTGCATCTTTGTATATAGTATTATTTCTAATATTATTGTAGTTTAGTTATTAAATTGTCCTTATCTCAACCCACGAGTCCTCTTTGCTATTTACCTCTTTAATTCTCTCCCCTAGCATTGGGTGGGGGCAGGGACTGTGTGAGCGGGTGTGTGTGGTTTGGCCCCCAGCCAAGGGCCAACCCATCACACTAGTGCTCTAGGAGGAGGCTCTAGCAGCTGTCATCACAGGCAAAGGTTCCCTGTGCTGTATGGTGGCCAAGTGTTAGGTTCATTTTGCCTTTGCAGGACCACAGCATGGCCCTGAGCCCTGCCCTGCTGTTCAGCTGTGAGCTCCTCTGTGCATTTTTGGCCCGAGCCAGCTGAACTTCTCCCACAGGCCATCCTTTAAATTTTTTTCCCAGTAGAGGAAGGAAAGATTTAGCCATCCAGACTTTCTGTGTTGACGGCCATGGGAGAGGCCCTGGCTTTGTTTCGTTTAGTGGTATAGGACTGAAAAAACGAGCCACGCGTGACTAAGCTGAAGGCTGTGGAGAAGGGTTAATATGGACTGGGGAGGACAGTGCTCATAGGTGCTGGGGAGGCATCCTGCAAGGACTGTGAAGAGCTTGGTGACTGCCTGCTGCCGCCTAGTCAGATGCAAAAGTTCGGGATTTTGGGTCTCCTGTTTGCTGCCCTATTTGAGGAAAAGCGGGAGCATCTGGGGACAAACTCTGGATCATTTTTTTAAGGCCTTTGTGACCTATTTCTATTTTCTTATCGTTTTCTAAGCATACATCCAGCTCCTAGGCATTTTGCCAACAACACAGTCCAGTGCTGCTGGCAGTTCTGTCCCCGCGCTTGGTGCTTCCTAAACCCTTCCATTCTCAAACCCAGCTTTCCTGGTCCAGGATCCAGTTCCTGCCACATCTGGAGGCTTGGAATTCTTGCTGCACCTGTTTCACGCTGGGAAGTTGTGACTTACATCCCCATACCCATTTCTCTGCACAAAAAGCCCGCACTGGCTTAATTTACTGGAGCGGAACAATAGACCATATTGCATTTAAAATGTAGATGCACACATACATAAACAGCAAGAACAAAGAGTTTTCCTGCTCAGAAAGAGTACTTGGAGAAGGGAAAAGAGATTGGACTAATGTCCCTCCTGCCTGGTTATTATCACTTACTATTCTCATTCCAGATGACGTGTCGGTGGTTATACAGTTATACTCCGGTTTGAGATGTGCAGAGAGTATACCCAGATGTTTCCTAGGATAATGGGCTCCTCCATGGAGGCCTTTTTTTTTTTTTTTTTCCCAATACAGTCAGTATTTTGGAGAATTTTTTGCTGTAGAGGAAGAATTTTAAAAATATTTGTGTGCCTCTGTAATTAAATGGATGACTGCCATCATGAAGCATAAAGAATTGCCTGCCAGAGGTAGTAGGGGGGCTGTCTGCGTCAGATGGTCCCCACGAGTCAGCATGGGTATGTCAGAATCCTTGTCCTACGTGTACTGGATCCAGTGATGTAAGAGCCTGGAGAGACCACGGTGGATCTCGCAGTTACAAGCTCTTCCCTTGTCCATTCTCACTGGGACACCAGCCAGGCATAGGATCACGCAGACAGAACCTGCTGTCCCCAGAGCTGGCGTAGACAGGGGATATGTCAGCTGGAATCCACCATGGTCTAGAGCAAAGGTTGCTTGTTTAACACTTAGGTATGTACAATGACCACTGTAGGCGGTTTGGGTATCTGTAGTCAAAGCCATCGGTCTGGGCACGCGAACCTGGTCTTTGGCCAAGCAGATGGGTGATCTATGGAATTAAAAGTATCTTAGTGGGGAAGAGAGGACGCAAGCAAACACGGTCTGGCCCAGAGGAGGTGTACTGTTCTCTTATTGTCCTGGGCCAGAGCCAAATGACAGCTACAGCTGCGCTCAATTACTTGCATACTAGCTCCGAGAGGGACAAAAGCCAGAAGATAGCAGAGGTAGGTTATGAGAGACCTAGCGAAATGTGTGGGAAGGTCTTTACTGGCACCTGCTTTTTACTCTAACACCTCACACACTCTCAATATTTAAGTCACCTACTCCAAAAGCACAGTTTCCCCAGTCCATGTCCCGTACACTTTCCTAGACAGACAGCCCACACAATTTCCACTGGCTCCCAGAGATCGAAACTCAGTAGAACAAACACAGGCTGTAAGCGGTGCCTACTGGGATCAAATCTGGTTCTGTAGTCCTGGGAGCTGAACATACTCTAAATTTTGCACAATTTCTGTTATGTGCTGTTTCCAGCGTCTGTTTTCCAAAATCCTTTGTTTCAAAGTCTTTCTACTGTTTCTCTTGACAAGCTCTAAGATGTATTGTTATTTCTTAGTTAGAATCCCAGAGCCTTCAGGGCTGGGATGGAAGAGCCCACTCATCTGGGATTTAAAAGATGGCAAGAACTATGCTGGTAGAACCTGCAGGACAAAAAGGACTGTAGGGAAAAGCAACAGAGACAAAAATAAAAAGGGAAAAAATAATTAATTGCATCTCATTATTGTCACTAACAGCTGTGGTGCTGTTTCTGTGTCATGAAACTGAGCTGCTGCATGAAGCATGTAGATACGGGAAAAACAAATCTTGCTGAAGGAGTGTGTAAAGAAGTGTACCTGATGTTGTGTCTTTCATGCTGCCTGTTGGGATGGGTTTCTGAAGTTTTTCTTCCTCAGAGCCAAACCACAGAGGGCCCAGCTAGCTGATCCTAGCAGTCCACTCGGGAACGAACTGGTGTGTGCACAGGATGGATGAGCATCCCACCTCCAATGGGATGCGCACTGGGAGGATCTCAGTCTGCAAGACCAGGGCTGTGGCATGCGTTCAGCAGCCAAAATTTTTAACAATTGGCAAATACCTAAGATTGATGGCTTAGAAGTTCTACTCCCCGTCCCCATTCTTCTCCTGCTTTTATCTGCAAACACTGTACAGAGCAATCTGACGCCAGGATCTTTTGTCTTCACCCCTCAGATGGCCAGCACATTTCATGTTGTGCTGAGCAACCACCGAAGAGTTCCTGAGAAATGTCTTGTTAACACTTTCCTGAACTAAAGCTGCAGGTACGGCACAGGTCAGATGGGAGAGGCAGAAGCAAGGGGTAAGGGCAGGAATTCACAGAAGCAGCAGGACACTTGGGAAAATTCATCTGAGCAGAGCCTGCTGTGATCTGCTGTGTGCACCCCATCCAGATGTAAGCCAAGCCAAGACCCTTTGCACAGTCACACTCATGTCACCGATCAGGTGCTGGGGGGTGTTACCCCAATTTTGAACTGACAAGAGAAGAGCAGAGGGTAGGAGGTTTGCACTTCTTGATGACCAAATTCCTTTGGCTGACACGCCAGATGAGACACTACTTACAGAGCAAATTCAACACAATTCTGCTTGAATCTTTTTGCCTCTCTCGCCAGTTCTCACTGATCATCCCACTTTTCCCATCTTGAGGGTAAAGGGTAACACTTGATGAAGAAGTGCTCTGTCTTCTCCTATGGCTCCTACCTGAGCAAGAGTGCCACATCGAGACAAACAAGGAGCCGTTCTTTCTGCTGCCCAGCCACTCCCTTTCTAAGGGATGACAAATAAATGCATAATGAAGAGGAATACATTTATGACTGTGATCCTAGCTGCCAGTCCAGCCAGCTTAATCAATGCATCTGTCTGTGTGTATTACTATGGCAAGGCAAAAAGCCTTCCTCCTGTTTCTGCTTTGTCGGTTGCCCAGGCAGGTGACTAAGATGCTCTGGCAAGGAGAGCTGTAAATGCAGCCTGGTTCAGCAAGACCTTCTAATCGGATCATTCCTAAAGGTGGTGGCTGGTTTTGCAAACAGAAGCTGAGTTGCCCAAAAAAAAAAATGTCTACGAACATACTACAGTGTACTGAGATTGACATCCCACAACCCCTACAAGGGGAAAGCGGATGCACCACACGCTGTGATCCCCAGGCAGCTGACCCTCGCCTCTCACTGGTACAGACTCCATAAAGGGAACGGGTGTTGCTGTGCCTTCAGCTGCATCCCATCTGTGCTCCGAAACACACTGCTGCACAGGCAAACCCCCTGCTTTCAGAAAACACACTCTCAGTGAAATTCTCAGCTATCATGTGATCCCACCCATGCCGTGATGATTTTTTTAAGCAAGGAAATAAAAAAAATTACTGACTTACGATTTTTAAAAGCTATCTGCAAGATTTTAAACTCAATTCCAATTTTTTGTTTCTGTGCTGCATTTTCAGTCTTGTCTCCTTTGCTTTTCCCCTTGTCTTGGAGACAGATAGGGCGATGCTCTTCCACCTCCATCTGCTGCTAGTTCTTCACTACTCGGGCTTCTGAAACACCTACCTGGGTCAACCCCACGCTGTCGCAGAGCTTTGGCAGCTGAAAAACCATTAACGCTGTTGGCAGTGATTAAAAGCAGAAAGGCTTTTTCGCTCCTCAGCTGAAAAATGTTTTTCCTGCTCACAACAGACAGCCCCAAACAGACTCTGCAAACACAAAATTGCAGCCAAACCGCAAATCTGACAAACTGCAATCAAACAAGCCATTACTCAACAGATAAGCAAACAAATTAATTTACTCCCAGGGAACAAGGACGTATTCCTTCCACACTGGCAGTCACATGAGAAGATTTCATGCACTCTGTAAAAGAGGAAATGTGGATTAAAAAAGCCTTAAAGTCGTGCATTTCTCCTGCCCCTATCCTGATGAGTGCTTAATTAATCCTTGAAAGAGAAATAGCTTGAAAGAATATCTCTGCTCACAAACTTCCTGAGCAAGAAAAAGTTGAGAATTGGGAGAGTATTTGGTGAAATATTTTTATATTTCTTATGTGGATATCTGATTTTGACTTCTATGAGTCACTAAGCCAAATGGCCCCAGTGGGACTGCTGGTGTTGAGTCCCAGCAAGGCACGAACGGTCCCTCCCCAGCCCGTGTACCTGCTGGCTATAGGATAAAGGCTCTCTCCCATCAAACAGGTCATGCGGCTTCAAATCAGTTTAGGGAGCACGTGAACCTGTAGCCAAGTCTCCTGATGTCCGGTGAGGGTTGTGCCACGGGGCTATCGGGAAACAACCAGCCGCACCCTCGCTCCTCCTCTGACCTTGACCCCCAACTCGTTCCCGAAGCAAAGGGTCTCAGGAGCAGGAATGGCTATGAATCACAGGTAAAGCGAAATATCTCACCGTGGCAAAAAGAAAATGTCTAAATCTTGACAATGGGTTGTGCATAATGTTTCCTGCTGGCTTGCCTAGTTCGGTGTCCGGTCAGAGTGCAGGCACTCGTCTCTTTCCACGTGATGTATGGACAGTCCGGATCTAACTCACATGTCATGACCTCCCGAGAGATGGCAGGAGCCGAGGAGCTGTACACCGCAGTGCCAGGAAACATAAACACTGCATGACACACCGCAGTGTGTTACAGATTATCAGAACACGATAGCTGTGTCAGCGGGGTCCTCCGCACAGGCTCATCTGCCCAGCTCCGCAGCAGCTGGATTGCCTGCGGCAGCCAAGCTGCAATGTGCAGGACAGATGCACCCTGATCACAAGGTTGCAGAATTCTGCGAATTTAGCCCAAAAGCCAGTAATTTCCATTGAACTGAAACATGTGCTGGCAGCATCTCGGATAGTCAAGTCACAATTTAAATCTTTAAAGATGGATGTAGACGTTTAGGGAGCACATGAACCGTAGATGTATTATTTATTCTGGTAAGCTTAATGCTACTAACTCAGAATTGAATAATCCACGTCATTCAGGAAACCAAGGTTTTTCGTGTCTCCCTCTGCTTTATCACTTTTTTGAACTGATAACGGCGGACAGTGCACAGGTATGGCCATGACCCAACCTATTTAATAACATTTAGACCAAAAGAGCGCTCTCTTTAAGCAGAAAAGGAAAAGTCAGACTTTGGCATAATTTTTGTGCCGTGAGGTCAGAGGAGTGTTGGATAAAATATTACCTGTGAAACAGAAAGGAAGAACAGAAACAAAAATTTATATTTCACATGTATATTTCAGCAACAATCCATCACAATTTGCTCATATGGAAATCTGCAACTGAAAGGTGAAATCTGGCATCCCAAGATTAAAAAAAAGAATAATGGGTGCTGGAAATAGAGCTGAGTGTTATAAGATGTGATATTGAGGAAGATCAGTGGTCTGGCAGGTTTAATAAAACATATTTGGAGAGCTTTTAACTGCCTTTCTTTTAGAGGTTAATCCAAATTTTATCAAACAGGTGCCTGTTTATTACATAAACCACCAAAGACATCACAAGATGTCTTACATTTTGATAGCGCAAATGAGACAAGATTTCATTTTATTGTTGTATCAATTAAAATGCTAAAAAGTATTCCACATAATTTTAAGTATTTCATTGAAGCTGAAGACTATTGCAGGAATTCATGAGCTCAGTAAAGGAATTCCCAGGAGCTTTATGCTCTCTTCTGGCCTCAAAAATCCCTTCTTTTAGCTTCTTTTTTAATCCAGAAACCATTTTTCTTATTTCTTTCTATACAATTCCTAGTTTTAAGTAAGCTTTAGTTAAGAAGTGGAAATAATTAATAAACGAACAGCAACTCAGTGCTTCAGGGATTAAGTACTATGTGGCCAGTAACTGTGGTCAGTATTTAAGGTTCCTGGAAATTTTTCCCTATTCAGTCTGTTGTAGAAAATGATTGCCTGTTTACTTACAAACATAAATATTTCTCTGCAGCATTCTTGCTGTTGCATCGTGTATTTCTTTCTGTATTTCTGAAAACAGGGTTTTATTATGATTGCTGCTTTTATATGGAAAGTGTTAAGCAGGCATAGTCCCCAGACAAAGCACCTACAATCTGGAAAGTCTGGTAAGAAACACAAACTTAGAGAAGACATCTCAACTGAAGCAGTTTTACACTGAACGCACCCAGTCACACGTTACAACGTTGGGTTGGGGGTTAATGAAACTGAGACCAAGCGCAAATCTTGATTCTCCTTGGGTTAATCAGGTTTTGTGAATGAGCAGGTTGACAGTTGTGACAAGTTGGTGCTCACAGATGCAACACAATGCATACGGATAAAAAATACTTGGACAAGGTACAGGTTACTGGATTAACCGTGTCAGTGCATGGGGTGGATATGGGTATTCGGGTGGCACCTCCATCATCGTGGAGGAGAAGTTTTACTACAGCTGAGATGATAAAATGCTGAAAAAAGAACAGTGGAGAACGCTAGGAAAAGCTATTCTAACCTTCAGGAGCTGGCTGGTTTACCCCACAGGTCACACCGTCCCCAAGAAGAGATTGCAGAAGTGCACGGTGTCGGGAAAGACTGGGGCCATGAAAAACTGGTGAGAACGGAGACTGGAGAGTTTGGAGTTGTTTACTTTAGAGAAGAGGCAGATAAGATGAGACACGATAAAAACATGAAATGGAATTAATGTAATATAGTCCCGGACACATAACACAAAACCAAATGCCTCTCTGGAAAATGTCAGCTTTTTGACAAAACTTAAAACTCAGAAAGCTACCAGCTGAAAAAAAGAAGTATTGGGGGCTGGAAGCAAAGGTTTCAGTTTGGGGGTTTTGGCAAAAGATCAAGTCTTCCACGGAAATCAGACACTTACAGGACAAAAATGTTTCTTAGAAAATTCAATTTTCTCTTAAAAACAGATTTGATAGAAAGCATTTGATCACCCCTAATTTGGTTACGTAAAGCTTTAAGAGGATGTGATGCGGGTGTTCGACATGCCTGCTGGTCAAGGTTAGCAACTTCATAACAAGTTTGAAGTATTTCACCAGGGTTTGGGAAAAAAATTTGCTGCCACCATTTTCTCTGCAAAGATGCTTCCTTTTTTAGACCGACTTTTCTCCGAATTGCAGCTAACTTTGTTCTGTTGACCTGCAAGGAACACTGCAAAATCACATCTTCAAGAACTCAATGTTCTTTTGACAATTATTGAGTGAAAATTTTCAATCAGCTCTAATTTTACGAATGACTAAATGCTTTATCCAGACATATTGCTGTTTGTTCTGGCTTTTGTCAAAAAAGGGAGCTGCAGGAGGTCTCCTGTTTTGTCTTAAAGGAATAAAAAAGTTTGCAATTGCTAAATTCCAGCATAGAAAATGAAGGTATGCAGCCATATCCATGATTGTTTCTAGTTTAGAAGATGCAAAAAATGCCTCCAGCAAAGCACGGGTGATCTCGTATTTATGTACACAAATTAAATGATAAAGAATCTGCTTTTAATGTAATTTGTAATGCTGAGTCCGCAGTCAGCCAAAAGAGCAATCTGTTCCTCTGCAAGATAAAGCATGCCAGTTTTCACATGCTCTTTTTTAAAAAAAAATGTGAAAATGCATATTTAGATAGCAAAACATGTACTTTGCACCATGGCCACTGCATAATCTTTTTCACCGAGAAACAAACACTCCATCATTTTTCACCGAATCTTGGCAGGGAGGGAGGTGTCTGCTACTAGTGTTTCCTTTCTTCCTTGGGCATTGTGAAAAGCATCCTATAGAAGAGCTTTGAATCCAGATGTTTCTTTTCTCTGGTGTGTTGACATCCTGGGCCGGATTCTCATCTCACGTCTGCTGAGTGTAAATCTGAAATATTCCTACAGAAGTTAAAGAAGGCACTGAGTACAGTTTCTGTATGAAAACATGCCAAGCATCCAGCTGAAATTTTTTATAGCCACTAAGAGTTAAAATATTTGTTTAAATGCCTTAAGAAAACCAGAGCACAGCAGCCTTGCCCCACCATTTAGAGCAGCTTCTAGTTTTGTTGTCTGACAGGGCAACACCTCAGTGGAGGACTGGGTAGTCCTGTGGGTGGAAGGTGGGTGGGAGGAAGAAGCAAAAGGAGTGAAGGTCTGGCCAGTGTTATGAGTGCCTCTCTTATTCTTCATTATTGCAACCTTCAACGAAGTGTGAAATTTTGCAGCTCAGTGTTGTCAGGCACAGCTTTACTGTCTTAATAGTACCTCTGTCTGAACCAGAAGGAAAGAAGAGAAATGCCTGCCTCTTTCTTTTATCATCCTGAAGAGTTTTGAAAGCAAAAAAATAGAGGTATAGGTAGTAGCACTTCTGTGGTTAGGAATATTCAGAGGGGCTTGGCCAATATTTGCTAATCAAGGTTAGCAAGCTCATGCAATGTGCAGTTTTCCCAATGTTCAAGAAAAAATTCTGCTGTCAACATTTTCTCTTCAAATATCCCTCCTGGTTTTTTTTTGATCGATTTTTCTCTTAGTCATATGTAATTATATCCAGCTCCACTTGAAGTTAATGAGCCAGTACAGATGAAAATCAACAAATCTATAATTTATTTCACCCTCATGTCTCCTTGTAGTCAACACCCAGATGAGGTCTGCTTCATGACACTTCTTCAGATGCAGTCTGATGAGAAACACTGCTTGAAATTTGCTTTTTAAACCTGATATGTCCCAGAAGTCGACAAATGGCCTTATTGTAGAACCTAATTTTAATTTCTCATCTTAGGAAGTTCTAGTGAAAATGGCAGTTCAGTGTCTGACCAATATAGTTTATAAATATTTAAGCCAACTTTAGCGATATGAAAAAAAAAAAGTAACCATATTTTTAATTGCTGCCCAAACAATTTGAAATAACTAATCATTTCTCCCTCTGGGTTGTGTTGCTTTGTTATTCCTTGTCTCTCTTAACTCCCTTTAGGAACTGGTGTTGGTACCCATAGGTATCAGTTAGAGCCCACAGAGAGAATCCAGCCTGCAGGGGCTAAACTGGTGGCCCCTCTTCTACACGGATGATGTTCTCCAGTTGTGACTGTGCCAGCATGCAGTCCGAGAAGCCAGTTCCCAGCCAGCTGGCTTGGATCTCCACAACCCAGGTCAAGGAGAGTAAGAAGAGTGAGGGCAAGGCTCCATTCTGGCTTCAGGTCATCATTCCCCCCAGCTTCTCCCCAAAAGCTCCTCTCTTCTTGTTCCATCAATGGCTTACACTCAGGAGAGGATTCAGGGTTCTGGATCCCAAGTGAAATTCTAGTTTTTAGCAGAGCTTAGGCGCTGTTTAGTATTTCCCATTGACTAGCTGTCAGGGACCCAACCCCTGCCCATTCCCTCCTGGATGATCCGTGTTTATGTCTCAAACAATGAGCAGAACACTTTCTGAAGAAGAGACTCCACCAGGAATGCCTCAGACAAAGCATTTCTAAAGAAGAGACACCACCATGTCCAGGAACATTAGTGAGCCATTGAGTGACCGGCACATTGTTGAGGTGGGGCGTGGGGGCTGAGTCATCTCCTCGGTGGAGAACCAGCTTCCCCTCCACCCCCCCAAAGCCAACCTGGATGCAGAACTGTTGCACCCCTCAAAGGTCAACCCCGAAGGTGACCTCAAGGGGCAGTCTGGGACCGGACCGGACGGAACCGTACAGAGGATGAAGCCCAAACTGTACTCCCCATTGACCCATCACCACCTATCACTAATAGAATCAAAACAGTGATGCTAGAAAACAACAGGAAAAAAAGGAAAAGGGCTTGCCTGAAGTATTGCTCCCTAGTGGAGAAAAACAGTCCAGGTAGAGATAAACTAAATAGACAAATGAAGAAATTCCCTCAACTGGAATTAGGAAGAAGCTTGAAGAACTTGAGAGCAAAGTGTCTATGCTTGTGTGCATCTTCTTTTTCCCTGATGTCCACTTCTGGACATTGCTGGAGGCAGAATGCTGGCCTAGATGGAGCTTTCTTGGGAACTCCTATGGCCGTTCTTGTGTTTTAGGCAGGTTTAAGGTCTAGTGAAACGAAAATGCAGTTCTGCCTCCAGCAGATAATAGATAATCTACTGTACCATTTTTCAAATAAAGAGATTCTTTACAGGCTTACAGACCACAGTGGTGGCATGCTTGGTCTTCAAAGAATGAGAAATATTTTGATTTAAAAAAAAAAGACAATGAGAAATATTTTTATTAAAAAAAAAAGACAAAAGTGGGATAAAAAAGCAATGTTCAAAAAACTGCAAAGAAATTCTTTATAAAGTATTTATAAAATCAAGCAAAAATCACAATTTTTGTTTTAAAATATGGCATTTATCAATAATAAAACACTTGTTATAGTCTTATAACATTATTTATATTTTACAAGCTATATTTCATTATTTATAGCACTATTTTTATGAGTTAACACAGTGTTTTCATGTACAGTTCCACAAAAACTATTACTGAGTTTTCTGTCTTTGATTTTTTTAGTCATAGCTCTACTGCTCTGGTTTTAATTAGAGAAGTCATATGTTTTACATTACCTGGCTTGTAAGAATAACAGTTGCTTCCATATTCCCATTAAGCTCTAAAAGATTATCTAACTAACTAATTTACTTACCGGGTTATTTCATTCTATGTCCCTATAAAGAAGCAGAGCTGTTTATCTATTTCTCTTCTAAGAGGACACTTTTTCCCATAGAAGGAGAACAAGAAGACATTTCAAGCCGGACATTTAAGACAGTTCTAATTATCTCTGCTTGTCACAGTGAAAAACATTACTGTGAAAATTTAATAATGTCCTAAACTATAAATGATCCCTACCAAATACGAAGTAATGTTTTCCTCTTTAAAACAAACAAATTATGATTATGGACATGGTTTTAAAATTATTCTGCCTGTCTTGTAGCGATAATCTGTTCTAGTATAATTTGGCACAGGCTCACTGAATTAAAGGGAGCTAAACACGTTCAGTCCAACTGATTATTTGCACACACACAAAAAAAGTCACTTTTAATTTGTAAAAAACCCTCAAAATAATCCTGAAAGTTTGAATTGTTCTTTTAGCAGCAGGAAGTTAACATCCCACAGCTGGAAGGTAATTTGCTCCCAGTGATGGCTGTGATACGTGACAAGACATGGCGAACCATTGCAACCTTCTTCCATCAAGTTGACCGTAACCAAAAATGGTTCAATCCAGAAAGTTTGGTCCATTTGTTGTTCTTCAACATTAGAAATACAGAACTATTGCTACTCATCAATGAACTCCATGGGTATGAATGTTGAAGGACCATAGCTGGTTGAGGTAGGGAGCAGAGAAGACACATCTAGGAGGAATTGCTGTGAGCTGTGAGACAAGCAGAGTGCCCAAGGGTGTTCTCAGCGGCAGTGGCTGGCGTGTTTTGGAGGTGCTGCATCGTGCCAGGGCCCTTCAGGGTGGACATCAATGAGTGCTCTAGCTAAAAGCTTCATGGTGGTGACTTGTCCAATAAACCTACTTCGAATAAAATGATTACGAACGATCAGATGCTGGTAAAGGCAACCAGCGAAGACTCACATGGCAGTTTGCATACTTACAGCCAAACTCTATTACCCCTCAAAACGGGGTGACTGCATCCAAATTTCCACCTGGAATGGTCCCTGACCTGTGTTAGGGGTCAAAGCAAAGGTTTTTTTGAGCCCAGGACTGGGCTAGAAGGAATGTGTCTTTGAAGAGGAAATTTAAAGGCACAGACAGAAGGTGATGGGCAGAACCTCGCCGTGCTGCTGCCGATGAAGAGCACTGTTGGTGCCCAGCAGAGAGCGACCGAGGAGGAGAAGTCACAGCCCAGCACCGGAGGCAGCAAGAGCTGTCCTGGCACCAGCCGCCTGTCCGCACGCTGCCGGCAGAGCACCGCGAGCACAGATGGGGTTTGGTACGTGAAGCGCAGCAGACGGAGCGCGGACGCGGTGCTGAGTGCAGGTCAGCCTCCCAGCCGTCAGGGTGGGCCACCTTACGGTCCCCAGTGCCGGGGACGCCGAGGGCAGGCCGTGTTAGGGCAGGAAGAGATTAATATTCTGCTTTTATTGCTTCCACATGAAAGTGTTTGCCTACCTGCGAGAGGTGAAGGACACTTGCGTTCTGCCGTGTATCACGGGCTATTAGAGGTTTCTTTCATGACTTATGAGCAGCAGATGTTATTAAATGGAAACACCACAAGAAAAACTAGAGAATTCCTCAAATGCCCCTTTTCTCATTTCACTTTCATTTCAGTGGCTGGTTCTCAAAAGCCAACCGCAGCATGTGCAGAGGCTTTGCTGTTCTGGGGCACGATGAGAAGAAAGTGATGTCGAAAGGAACAATTAAAGCATCCTGAAAGTAATTTACTTTCATAAAATCATGGGAAGATTTTCATTTCTGGCAGCTGACACAAAGAATTCTGTCACTTTTTATGTATTTCGTCTCAGGATTAACCCCTCTCTGATTTTTCACGTGCTTCTAAGAGATCTTTACACAGCACCCAAGAGGGGCGAGGGCGCAAACCTGCCTTCAATTGTGGAACAAAAACTTCTCGGTATTCAGAGGAGGGATTGCCAGAGTCAGGACATTTTAAACTTTTATCATTCTGCTTATTAAAGGCTGCAGACTGGCCGGATTATTAATTGCCAGGTGCTACTCATCTCCAGTCTTGGTTCTACTGTTATCACATCTGAAAGCAGGAGATACTCGCAGCTTACAAACCCAAAATAGCTCAAAAGTGTCGGTAAAGATATACTCGCTCCGAAGGTACACAAAGTGCTCTTTGTCAATTTTACCCACAGTGTTAACTGACATTCTGCATGCGGTGCCTGACAGTCCTGTTCAAACTTGGCTCAAAAGTAACCGAAACACCCAGAATTTGGCTGTTTGGTGCAGGGGCCACTTCAGCTTTTATAACATAAAAAAAAAAGAGCTTCCAGAGGTGCCAGATCCGACCTCTTCACGACAGAGGCAGAACTGATAAACGCACAGCTTCCATTTTAATTTAATATTTTTTAACTCTCTTTACTGGTGACAGGTCTGGAATGCTGAGGGCTGGAAGAACAAATGAGTTTGGACCAGAGCTGTGGAAACTGAGATGTTCACAGGGTAATCTCTGACCTGTCAACCCACCAGCAGTGGGAAGCCCTGTAAAAAAGCCTGAATTATTTCATATTACCTGCACCAAGAAATTGTGTATTTTTCCATAGTGTTCTTGAGGGAATTGTTGGAAAGAGTTTCTTTAAAATCAGTTTGCGTTTTGCCATTGTCTTTAATGCAAATGTGTTTAAGCCTAAGGATATATTTTGATCACTCAGAAAAATGGCTAAATACGGGTTTTGTACTGAAATTTTGAACCTTGACTTCATTGACACGAGGGGAGAAATTTCACCACTGTTTCACTCGTTCTTTGACTCTCTCCTTCACTCACTTCTTCAGCAGAATTGCTAGTGAGAAGCTAGCCTGAGGAGCTTTATAGATTTAATTTTCCACTGGAATTTCACTCAGTGGAACCAGATCTGTCTTCAGGACTATGAAAATATTGTATACATGGCCCTAAAAAGCTGTATAACAAAATAATTTACTGGTGATTTCACTGGGTTTGTGGAAGAAACATCACTGGACCAATTCGTGTGAGTTTCTGAGCTCCATCAGCTGCTGATTAAAACCTCAAAAATTCAAAGGGAATTTAGCAGAAATAAATTTTAATTCTACCAGAGGTCTTATTCCAGCACCTCACATAACAAATGAAGTAGTCAAAAAGTTCTCTTGTGTTACTCAATCCGGATTCCTTACCGTACCATAGCATGTTTTCTTACCAACCCTCACTCCCTCTTAGATCCACTGCAGAGCGAGGCACGACCTGGGAACGGATGAACGGGGATGGGGATCACGGGTGTGTGATTGATTCTTAAAAGCAACAGCACAGGGGTGTCCTGGGTCCAGCTGGGATAGAGTTAATTCCTCACAGAAGCTGGGAGGTGGGTAGCCAAAGGGATATTTGATACCATGCTGACGTCATGCCCGGGTCTTGGGGGACGGGGCCGGTTGTTTTTTTGTGAAGCTCCCGGTGGTGAGATATTCATTGTATCAGTGTTTCCATTGTATTTTATACCTTCTCTTATTGTTATATTCTCTTACCTTTTGTTTTCCTTGTGTGGTGTTATTAAAAATCTGTCGTTATCTCAACTTACGAGGTTCCATTTTTTTAATTTTTTTTTTCTTTTTCTTTTCTCCTACCCTTTCCCATCTAACCAAGAGGGGAGGGGGGAAAGGGGGGGGCGGGTCGCGACCACGTGGTGGTGGTCCTGACCCAAGACAACGGGCATGAGCAACAAGCTCACTCAAACCCACGTGTTTCTGGTAAGTCACTTTATCTGACAGTCAGCTGAGCTATTTTACAACGAAGCCCAAATTCCTGATTTTTTTTTTTTCTTTCGAGCTGCATTGTTTCAGGTGACTTGTATCAGATACAGCGTGATGCAACCTGACATGATATAATGCAGCATTCCCGAATATGGGTAAAGCTGAGTGTTGTTTCAGCTTTCAGGCATATTTTTGAGTAGTAAATTTTGTAGTCAGTGTTTGTGCAAGAACAAACAGAGAACAGAAGAGAACTACTTCCAGTCTGTGAAGGGTTATCGGTCTCAGAGACAGCAGCAGCTGTGGATATTTCTACTGTGCTGTGACTATCTCCAGTCGTCAGAAATACAATGAAATAAAAATAAAATAACTTCATGCTCCAAATAAAGCACCTTCATGCTCAAGACAAAACATAGACAACAATATAATGCAATATTAAAAGATAGCCTATACACAGCTAGGTAAAGCAACGGCAGAGGGAGGTGAGGAGAAACAGGCATCGTCACCGATGGGACGAAGACAAGAAGAATTTCAGTGTGGTCAGGGAGGTTACCCTTAGACTGAATTCGGGGAGTATCTAGTGGCTCTCTGGATATGTTTGGTAAAGCAAGGTCGGTTAAACTGGTGCGTACTCCTGGGGAAAGAGGAGGATGCCCTTAATACCCGGGTCATCTAAAACCAGGTTGTAAGCTGTGGGGAGCAATTTTAGACTGGCAGGGGAGGGTAACATGCGACCCAACACTCGGGTTTCTGTCTCTGGTTACTCTCACTCTGTGACTTCACCTTTCAGGGGATTCGAAACAAGACACCAGCCACTTGCACTGGGAGCACTGGAGGTTTGTGAGTGGCTTGTTTGCACCGCCCTGACACGGAGGGGTTATTTCTGTAGAGATGGACTGTAACCAGAGGTGAGTTCAGGGTAAAACGCCACAAAAATCCTGTTAGAACGTTGGCAGAGGGAAAAGGCACATGCACATGCACGCCCCAGGATCAGCTTTGAAACATCAGCTAAAGTTCGGAACACAGGATGGGGCTGGGGATTTCTGAGAGTGATTACGAGCCACAGCCCGCTTCCTGTTTCCATTGAAGTCAAAGGCAAACTCCCATTGATCCCATGGGAGCATATGCTATACTTTCCCACTCTAATATTTTAATGGATTTAAATGGTTTTGCTCAAAAAAAAAAAAAATCACGCTCATGCTGACAGTTTAGACACCAAATTTCTTGAAGATTGATGTAATTTGAAATACCCCAGATGTGAAAACCTCTACAAACGAGATTTATAAAGGAAACAAAATTTTAACCTTAATGTTGACAACTCTTACGACACCACTAATATCAATAAAGGGAAGAAAAGTTATTTTTTGCAGCTCTGTGGGGACAAAGC
>WKFP01014368.1:755194-784209 GCA_011057875.1 Pterocles orientalis | reverse complement strand
AGGGGGGGGGGGGTCGTGACCACGTGGTGGTGGTCCTGACCCAAGACAACGGGCATGAGCAACAAGCTCGCTCAAACCCACATGTTTCTGGTAAGTCACTTTATCTGACGGTCAGCTGAGCTATCTTACAACAAAGCCCAAATTCCTGATTTTTTTTTTTTTTCGAGCTGCATTGTTTCAGGTGACTTGTATCAGATACAGCGTGATGCAACCTGACATGATATAATGCAGCATTCCCCAATACGGGTAATGAGTGTTGTTTCAGCTTTCAGGCATATTTTTGGACAGTAAATTTTGTAGTCAGTGTTTGTGCAAGAACAGAGAACAGAAGAGAACTACTTCCAGTCTGTGAAGGGTTATCGGTCTCAGAGACAGCAGCTGTGGATATTTCTACTGTGCTGTGACCTGTAACACACACTATCTCCAGTCGTCAGAAATACAATGAAATAAAAATAAAATAACTTCATGCTCCAAATAAAGCACCTTCATGCTCAAGACAAAACAAAGACAACAGTATAATGCGATATTAAAAGATCCCCTATACACAGCTAGGTAAAGCAACGGCAGAGGGAGGTGAGGAGAAACAGGCATCGTCACCGATGGGACGAAGACAAGAAGAATTTCAGTGTGGTCAGGGAGGTTACCCTCAGACTGAATTCGGGGAGTATCTAGTGGCTCTCCGGATGTGTTTGGTAAAGCAAGGTCGGTTAAACTGGTGCGTACTCCTGGGGAAAGAGGAGGATGCCCTTAATACCCGGGTCATCTAAAACCAGGTTGTAAGCTGTGGGGAGCAATTTTAGACTGGCAGGGGAGGGTAACATGCGACCCAACACTCGGGTTTCTGTCTCTGGTTACTCTCACTCTGTGACTTCACCTTTCAGGGGATTCGAAACAAGACACCAGCCACTTGCACTGGGAGCACTGGAGGTTTATGAGTGGCTTGTTTGCACCGCCCTGACACGGAGGGGTTATTTCTGTAGAGATGGGCTGTAACCGGAGGTGAGTTCAGGGTAAAACGCCACGAAAATCCTGTTAGAACGTTGGCAGAGGGAAAAGGCACATGCACATACACGCCCCAGGATCAGCTTTGAAACATCAGCTAAAGTTCGGAACACAGGACGGGGCTGGGGATTTCTGAGAGTGATTACGAGCCACAGCCCGCTTCCTGTTTCCATTGAAGTCAAAGGCAAACTCCCATTGATCCCATGGGAGCACACGCTATACTTTCCCACTCTAATATTTTAATGGATTTAAATGGTTTTGCTCAAAAAAAAAATCACGCTCATGCTGACAGTTTAGACACCAAATTTCTTGAAGATTGATGTAATTTGAAATACCCCAGATGTGGAAACCTCTACAAACGAGATTTATAAAGGAAACAAAATTTTAACCTTAATGTTGACAACTCTTACGACACCACTAATATCAATAAAGGGAAGAAAAGTTATTTTTTGCAGCTCTGTGGGGACAAAGCCATCCAGCTACTCCCGTCTGAAGAATAACTCCCACTAGGACTTCAAAAGATACTGGTCACAACCTCGCATACATGAGGATTCATTCCTGCTTCCCAGTAGTTCTCTCTGAGCTATTTTTGTGCAAAGCTGTGAGTTCAGAGGTCTCGCTGTACATCACCCACAGCATCTCGGGGAGCTTTCAGACCCATAGGTACCTCTGAAGAGTTATGTCATGTCCTATTACACGACTCTGTAGCTGTGTAAGGACAGCCATGTGAACCTCCCTACAAAGCAGCCTTTCAAAGACCTTAATCCTTTGTGTTTTCAAGGAACTCGCTCAAAGTTCAGTTTTTCTTTCAAATTTCATTTAATGAAATTCCTGAGTGAAGACAAACCTCTTTCTGGACAAGAAAAAACAGAATACAACTCCTTCTTGCACTGAAGAAAGCCACTGGACTAACAAAAGGTCGAGGTCGGTGCTGGGATGAGAGTCCTGTCCTGCACTCCTATTTAACGGGCCAAGTTGAAGTCTTTCTCACTGGTTTCCATGTGCTAGTCTTCACTTTCTTTTGGCCACTCAAGATGTCCATTTTGAAACGCCTAACTGTTTTCACACACTTGACTTTTGTTGATGGTGAAATACCAACAAAGTTTAGAAGTGACGTGTCCTTCTGCACTTTTACCCAAGCCGCGAAAAGGGACCTACCCCGCCAGGGAGTGGTCTTCATGTCACCCTTGGGGGTCTTCTCAGCTGGAGGCTCTGTGTGAAACCTCTGTTAGAAGCGGCTGCTGAGAAGACACTAGTCAGCCCAGTTCCTCCAGAGCCTCTGCTCTAGGGGAGGTGAGGAGGGGCCCCTTGCCTTCTATCCCACCTCCCAGGAGTGCCCTTTCTTCCCTGATGTCTTTCCTTGAATCAGAAGGTCACCGCGTCAAGGTAAAGAACAGCAAAGTGCTGACCTTGGGACAAGTGGGCTTATTTGATTTCTCTTTTCCATTTCACTCCCCTTTTCCTCCTATGATGTCAGTAGCCCTCTCGTCTCTGAAAATTCAACTTTCTCTCACTTTTGAGGTAAAGACAATCTTCAACATGCCCCACTTGGGGAACTGGAGAGGGAGGTGCTGAGCTCTTCTCCCTGGGCTCCAGTGATAGGACATGTGGGAATGGTTCACAGCTGCACAGGGGAGGTTTAGGCTGGGCATTAGGAAGCTTTTCTTTACAGAGAGAGTGGTCAAACAAGAACCACAATTATCAGGAGTAGGTGAAAATATAAAGAACAGTTGGTGAAAACATAAGCCACAGTTTGAAAATAAGCCTTTGTTCCTACGGGCACAGCTTTGCCTGCAGGACTCAGGCTCTATCGATTAATCCTTTGTGTGCATATTAATACAATAATAATATAATTACGACATGTTATATGCACAAGGCAAACATGTAGGCAAATACCAGGAAATAATAAGCTAGGGGACTCTCTAAAAATTCTGTTCACAGAGAAAGGAAGTCTGACATTTTTAAAACTCTGCAGGAGTCAGATAATTAAATTCCACTGCGTTGTAATGGCATTCGAAGAACTAATTCCTTTAGATCTCTTAGAAAATTGCAGATAGCCATAGCAATAGAAGACAAGGAAGAGACAATGATTAAAGCTGAACAAATGTTTTGGAAGAAGTGGAATTTTGTTGCAGCAGATGTCTTCCAGAAACATATCTGTTTCAACAACATTTTTGCAAATCCAAGTCTTTCTGAGCGCTCCAGCTGGCAAACAGGAGAAAGAGCAAGATTGATTCTCACATTTCATTGGTTAAATGTGTCAAAGACACAGGTTCACACTCCTAGTCCAGCTCAGACAGTAAAAAATCTATCCCAGGCTGCAAGACAGAGAAACAAACACACAGTGAAGTCGAAAGGACCCTCTCGTGTAAAATCATTTCTGGTTTTGACTCAAAATCTGATATTTATTCATCATTTTATTTTGTAAAGTTTTCAATAGGTTTAGGATTTGTTCCAAAACAGAATCAAAATGTCAAACCTTGGAGCTTGCTAGGAAACTGTGTTTGTCTTTCACACAGCTTAGTGTGCAGCATCTACTATTTTTATGACTACGGTGTTATTCATGTCACACCTTCTTTATCCCAGGTAAAACTATTCTTTCGATTTTACTAGGCAAGCATGCTTCTAGTCTGGAAGAAGAATGGAAACATGAAACGGTCATCACGGCAACTTTTAACTAATTCCTCCAGGGATAGGGTAGGCAGGACTCCACGTATTTAAAGGTAC
Organism: Pterocles orientalis; assembly: GCA_011057875.1. NCBI lineage: Eukaryota > Metazoa > Chordata > Aves > Pterocliformes > Pteroclidae > Pterocles > Pterocles orientalis. Next base: position 780,480 of record WKFP01014368.1, on the reverse strand, counting down.
AGAGAGCGCTGCAAGCCCTTGAATGGCCGTCATTTCCCGTCACTATCTTCTCTCGTGAAAGCATGTGTTCTTCACCCAGGCTGTCTCTGAGGTGCTGAACTGGCTCTGGCTGGCTGCGTTGGCACGGTGTCCCTGCAGAGATCCCTCCACTGTCCCCGCAGCCGGTGTCGTTACACTTTGCTGTGGCAGCTCTAAGTGGCAGGAACCGGGCGACTGTCTCAGCCAACTCCTCCCCCAAGACCTCATTCAGACCAGTGTGTTAAAACAGAAGATTTTCCAACACGTGCCATTCTCTTTTCCTTCCTGTCCTTGTATTAAACACTTTAACGAGCGAAGATAACGAGGTCTTGTGTTTTCAAAATCAGTAGTTCTGCCAGTGCGTCCCAGTCTGTTAAAAGCTTAAAGACCATTTTCAGTTTGTACCTTTCTAGTAGGACCAGGACTTGATTAAGAGACTGCAAAGGTAACTATTCCCGAACAAATACGCTCCTGAGTCATACTGTACTTCTCAAGTGCTCTTCTCCCGTTCCTCACTTTCTTGTCTCCAGGTTTTCTAAACCTTTGGAAACAGCTGTAATGAAAAATATCACATTTGGGGCACGCTGACACCAAGAGATCAATCACGTTGCAAAGACCTTGAGACACCCTGACAATGTCTGCTCTGAAAAAAGAAGCAGTATGGGTGCCTCAGCCTGTCGCGACATCATAACTCAGAGATCGTTAACTTTGGCTATAGTGCTCTGAAGATAAACGTCCCGTCTCTGCACGGGCTGGATGCAGCAGATGGGATAACTGCTAGCTGAGGGACCTGGTCCCACCGCACCACCGGGCACAGCCGCTGTCCCCTTGCCTCCCCCATCACACAACCAGTGTGTCTTCTGTCGATAAACTACTGCTGAATAGGAATATCTGTACAGCTCTCATGTAAATTTGTGAGATGCAGTAGTGGCTGATTTATTTCCTATGTTGTTTTGAAAGGTGAATAATAAACAAACAACTGAACTAGCAATAACTCCAGTTTCAAGTGATGTTGCAAACCAGGTAGGTTCCAAAAATACTGAGAAAAGTGAGTGTACTGATTTACAAGAGGAAAAAACAGCAATCCTTATCACCCAGTAAGCTGAAATGAAGGAAAGTAATGTATCAGACTCTCAGAAAAAAAAAAATAGAAGAGAATGGGTAACTAGTAGTAAAGAAGCAAAAAGCCTGTTTGCCTGATAAACTGATTTTCAGATATTAAAAGGCCACAGAATGATACGAATTCAGTTTGTTGGAATCAAATTTTAATAAAGCATTTGATACTCTATGTTACAAAATCTAGTTAGACATATTTACCCAAGCCAGTTTGAATTATTAAAGATATAAATGTAGATTTAGAACTGGCTAAAGGAGCAAATCAAGGATTGTAATAAAGAAGAAATAGCACATTGGAAGAGACAGCTGGTGAGACTGGCAATCGGCCTTGGTAACTGCCTCCATCTGGAAGCTGTGGTATAGAGAAAGTCTGAGACTGAGAATTAGAAAAGATGTCAGAACTAGACGGAGAGTGAAGGGACAGAGGAAGGTAATTGTTTGAATAGCTGTAAATCTCAGGAAAAAAATCAATTTCATGCAGTACAGAGGAAGAAATCTAGGAAAATTAGTGTAGCATATACGCATTTCCGACAGCAGTAGTCATCCTACAAGGTACCATGCAGTGCTACCGAAGCTGAATGGATGGATGAATGGATGAGTGAATGAACGGATGAGTGAATGAATGAATGAAGCATCCTTTGGCTTGTACCTGTGAAGAGGTACCAAAGAGGAGACTGGCCTTTCTGGAGGCAGCTGGGCTGCAGGAAGCCTTTTGGAACTTTATGGCAACTGGAGCTTGCTGAAAGGAGAAAAATAAACATGACATTTTTAAAATATTAAAATTATTAATTTTGTTAAAACATTTATTTTTAAATGAATGCATCTCAGGTACTTCTTAAAATTTGGCAATTTCTGACTTCTTACAGACAAGTATAATAAATCACCCAAACCATGCGTATTCACGAACGGCTGTGGTTTGCAACGAGATCCTGGAATTCTTTACATTTTCTAAAACAATATTTATTTTTAATATCCTGAACAACGTTTATCTCAAGTGGCAGTAATAAAGTGCCTGGGATATATATAGTAGAAAGAGTTGGGTTTCAGGCAAAGGTGGCTGGAACAGACGTATGAAAATAGCGCGGTGGGATTCAGCGGTGAGACCTGCAGTAAGGTGATGCATCAGACTTCTCCTTCCTTGGGCGTATCTTCTGAAGTCTACAAAGCCCCTGCTCTGGGTTAGACAACCTTGTATTCAGGTCCGTGCTCTCAGGACCTTGTCCTAAGCCCAGACCAGGGGATGCCGGGTCCTGGCATACTGGTTTCCACCTGTGCACATGCACACACACATAATGGAGCCACAGACAGGCAGATGAGATCAAAAATGAGTGATGGGCCAGTGGAGAAAGAATTCAAACACATTCAGCTTCGTTTGTCTCATCAACGACAAAAAAGACGCATCCAGGAGCCTAAAAACAACAACAACAAAAAGAGTAAAAAATTTTTTGCAGTGTACAAAAAACTAATGTTGCATTCTTTTATTTTTAGACAACTGCCTCATTTTGGGGAGAAAGGAAGGATCCTGCAGCCGTGCTTCAACGGCTGTTTCTTTTCTTCTCCTTCCCGTGAACCTCAAGAGGCACAGCCTGGCCGCTGGAGGGGTTGTCTGTCCCAACTTTTCTAATGCACCCTCTGAGATCCTTTGTGCCACTCACTGGACAAGCTCTAATCCACCTGGAAAATGGCTTGTAGCCTCCAGGGGGTTCCTGATATTTCACCTGTATCTGCCTGAAACAAGAGCTCAGCTGCTTCTTGATGTTTACATTAAAGGGGGGGCAGCTCTTCTGCCGCCACATTCAGCCCCCTCTGCAGCAGTATCATAGTACAACCACTGTGCAGATGGCTTCCCAAAAATTCTGACAAAGTACATGCATCTATAGCCAGAATCTTGTTTTTCATACCTAGTGCTAAAAAAAAAAAAAAGATGCTACATATTGAAAATCCCTCATTTCCGAGGCCCCAGCTCTGCACAGGTCAGTCACTCTGAAATACTCGAGGTCTGTGAAATACCAGATGAATAAATCCAAATTATTTGACAAGTGCTAATACAGCAACAGCCACAGAATATCCCGGCACAGACAATTCACCGTTGCTGGTGCACATCCCACCATCAGCAAAACGCACTCCTGCGGCGGTCAGTCCTGCCACCAGCGAGCAGCTCTGCTACTGGCACAGTTATGAACAGAAAAGTGTTTGTACTTCAGTGTGCGGGCAATGGAAAATAACCAAAGACCTCCCCTCACAACAAGCCGTGTGCGTTGCAGACTACACAAGCCTTTGAGAGCGCTGAGGATATTAAATGTCACCACCAGCAGGGTGAACATGTTAACCCCGATAAAAAGTGCACGTTAGCCGGCAGCCCGGTGGAGTGAACAGTGCTGTGAACTTGGCAGGTACCTCTGTGCTGCTGACAAGGATTGCAGCCAGTGCTTCCCGCAGCACTTCCCACCGAGCTGCGAGACCAGGGAGAGGGGTCGAGCTGAGCCCACCCAGCGCCAAACCCAGGTGGGGCTGAGGGGTTCGTAAATTCCGTGTAAATTCATCTGTTCTTCAACAATTCTGATAAAAAGGATTTATTCCTAAAAATGTTCACTTTCATCCTCAGAAAGAAACTGAGTTAGCAGCTTGGTTTGTCCTGCTCAGGCAATCTCTCCTAGCCGTGCTCTCCTCTGAGCCTCGATAAAGCAATCTTGCACAGATGCATCTTTCCACCAAATGTCCGATTAGACAGTGTTTTCCCTAGGAAAAGGACACTCGGGTCAAGCAGAGTGTCATAAAAGGAGTGAAAATGTGAACATCTAGCAGTGCCAAAAAAACTAGTATAAAACAACACCCTAACCTTCCAGAAATAAACGTTCATTGTTATAAGCTTGGTTTGCTGAAAACAATACATTGAAACAGTAAAATTCTAGCTAAATCAGCAACAAATCCCACATCAATTTTTCCTGCAAGCAGAAGAAAGAGACAAGTGTTACATATAATAGAATTAGCGCCCAGTTTAACATCTATCCTTAACAAGAAGCAGATTTTCGTAGATTCATAGAATCACAGAATGGTTTGGGCTGGAAAGGACCTCAGAGATCATCCAGTGCCACCCCCTGCCATGGGCAGGGACACCCTCCACTAGCCCAGGTTGCCCAAAGCCTCATCCAGCCTGGCCTTGAACCCCTCCAGGGATGGGGCATCCACAGCTTCTCTGGGCACCCTGGGCCACTGCCTCACCCCCCGCACAGTGAAAAATTTCTTCCTAATGTCTAGTCTAAATCTCCCCTCTCTCAGCTTGTACCCATTACCCCGTGTCCTCTCACTGCACCCCCTGATGCAGAGTCCCTCCCCATCTCTCCTGTAGCCCCCTTTCAGCACTGGAAGCTGCTCTAAGGTCTCCCCGGAGCCTTCTCTTCTCCAGGCTGAACAACCCCAACTCTCTCAGCCTGTCCTCATAGGGGAGCTGCTCCAGCCCTCTGACCAATTTTGTGGTTCTCCTCTGGACTCTCTCCAACAGGTCCAGGTCTTTTTTATGTTGGGGGCCCCACATCTGAACACAGTACTCCAGGTGGGGTCTCATGAGAGCAGAGCAGAGGGGGAGAATCACCTCCTTCGAACTGCTGCTAATGCTTCTCTTGATGCAGCCCAGGACACGGGTGGTTTCTGGGTGCCAGCGCACACTGCTGGCCCATGTTGAGCTTCTCATCCACCAACACCCCCAAGTCCTTCTCCTCAGGGCTGCACTCAAGTGATTCTCCTCCTAGCCTGTATTTGTGCTTGGGATTGCCCCGACCCCTGTGCAGGACCTTGCACTTGGCCTTGTTAAATTTCATGAGGTTGGTGTGGTCCCACCTCTCCAGCCTGTCCAGGTCCCTCTGGATGCATCCCTTCCCTCCAGCGTGTCCACCACACCACACAGCTTGGTGTCATCAGCAAACTTGCTGAGGGTGCACTCCATCCCACTGTCTGTGTCTCCGACAAAGATGTTAAACAACACTGGTCCCAGTACTGATCCCTGTGGAACACCACTTGTCACTGGTCTCCACTTGGACATTGAGCCATTGACCACAACTCTTTGAGTGTGACCATCCAGCCAGTTCCTCGTCGAGCAAGTGGTCCCTCCGTCAAATCCATGTCCCTCCAACTTAGAGACAAGGATGTCATGTGGGACTGTGTCAAAAGCTTTGCACAAGCCCAATGACTGGAGAGAGCTCAGGCATCAGTCTTCTGCAGCAGTAGGCGTGAGTTCAAACCCAACCCTCACAGTACTCTATTCCTTGGGACGTGCTTGAAGGAGCCACATGAAGACCTTCACCCTGCAATAAGAGAGAAAATATTTTTCTCATCCCACAGAAGTCTGAAGTTTCATAAATGCTTTTTGCTCTCCATTGGGAAGAACCCAAGAAACTTGCAATGGCACTGGGGAGAAAATCAAAATGCTGCTGATCCCAGTGTTCTTAGCACGTGTCGGGGCTTCAGACACAGGCTCTGAGCTGTGACAGCTTGGTGCTGGGCCAGCCCGATCCGGGGCAGCCTCACGGGGTAAAACTCCAACCTCACCCTCAGCCTGCTCCGTCAGAGCTGATGTTCTCCTTCCCAGAAAGTTCGTTGGTATCTGCACATCAGCATCTTGGATGGAAGAGGATTTGATTCAAAATTCAGCTGTACTCCCACTCCCTCTTTGGAAGGTACTCAACATCAAGGGCTATAATCGCAGCGCTGCTCGGAGCACCAGCCCAGGGACCGAGGGGAAGGGTCAGCGAGACCGATCAGATACAGCCCTGGCCTCCACGGGACTCAGCGCACGCATGAGAACGAGGCAGTGCAGGAGCTTCTAAACGTCTTTGGGCCCTTCAAAGCAAAAATAAAGCCCAGCTGCCTCTTCTGGCTTATATCCATGGCTGCCAGCATTTCAGAAATGTTTTGCAAGGGTTGTTTCAGCTTTCCCACACTGAGAGAAGACAAATTTTTCAATCTGGATGACTTATTTAATTAAAAAGGACAACTAACAAAGAGACAAATAGAGTGCATGTGTGCGTGTGCTAAGCCCGTGCGAGTGTGCGCACAAGAGAAACAGGACAGAGGCACGGCCCTTTGGGTTTGCATCGGCAGGTGGAGCAGCCAGTTCCTCACAGCTGGGCAGCCTGTAGAGTCATCATCTGCAGTTCGTCTGCGCTCAAAACTGCACACAGAAAGAAAAAAAAAAGAAAAACTTGACACTTTTTTTCTTTTTTTTTTTTTTTTTCCTTGAAAGAACTACTGCAGGGAGAGCAATTTGTGTAAATGTTTCCAGGTGGCTGAAGTTTCAAGCAGGAGACACTACTCACAAAGAAGAGTTTGAGTTCTGTTTTTTTTTCTTTTTTCAATATATCTTCGTGTATACTTTCTGCATTGGGCAGAAGATACAGGAAGTTACTGCCACATCCCAGGCTCAGCACTCGTATGTAAAAAGTGACTGTAACGTTAAGCTCATCGTATGCTCAACGTGTTCATATATTTAATACATTTTCTCATCCCTTTAAGGACGTTTAAATGATACCAGGACGCTTTTTCAATTTTCACTTAGGAATGATATAAATTAGGTCAGACTAGGCAAAGGGGCTGTCCTTCCCACCTTCCCTCTTGCTGCTGAAATTCTATCCTCTGCTCCTTAATCTTCGTAATCTTTTCTTTCCAGCTGATATTAACATACTTATGCTTTAACAGGAGTATGACATGGCAACGACATCCCTAGGAAAGCTTTCGTGCTTCACGAACTTCTCATTTCCTACAGTGTAAATTGTTGTTACAAACTTTTATTTTTAAACAAGGACAACAAAAGAGTACAGTACGCAAAATCTGCAAATATCCTCTTGAAACAAAGTTATTAAAAAATAATCTGGTGTCGTTCATGCAATCACATTTGCATAATTGCAATTACCATGTTTTCAGAGCTTTAGTATGTTTATAAACTCAGAGAAGGAATTTGCATTGCTGCAGACTGCTCCTTCTGGTGAGATTTTCTTTTCTGCAGAACCATGTATTTGGTTCATTTTACGTTAATATAAATCATGTCATTGCTCACTGGAGTCAGGGACATGCATCCTTGCCTGTGGAAGGAGCATCACTGCAGCTGAGGGAGTTGTTCCTCCTGATCCAGGTGAGACCACAGTGGAGAAAGTCACAATTTGAATATTTTGTACTGATCACATCCAAGGCCATCTGTTGCAGAAAATTCCCTAACGTCTGCAAGATCAGACTTTATCCGCCAAATGCACCACAGCTCCCCGGGCTGGGTCACCTTACTGAGCCCTATTCAGGTTTAACCTAAAGCAATTTTTATTTTCAGTTGACCTAATGAAGTCTTCCCAGTTTCAATCAAAAGTAATATATTTTTTTGCCTTTTTTTCAAAGCCAAATGTTTTGTGGACAGATAACAATTTAATTAACTCTTAGTAAATGAAACTGAGTATTTTCCAATCAGCTTTACTCCATCCGTACGTTGTGTGTACGTGAAGTTCATAACTTGTTCAAGATGGGATTTTTTTCTTTCCACTTCATCAACAGCCACATTTTTATTTTTTTTTTAGCACTTGCCATATGCTCTTAATTAACAAAAGCAAACAGTGATTGATAGATAGATACTGTGTCTGGTACCAGTCACAAGCTGTCAGCTTTAAGGTGTGGTGAAAACTAAGAAGGGAGAAAACAGATTCCCCAACTGGGAGAAAGTTCTTTGTAAGCCAGTTTATGTGACTTTAGACCTCTGCTGGACTTGTAGGTTTCATTTTTAAAGCTGAAAACAGGATTCCACTTCTCCCCTTACATAAGTAAACAAACTGCTTGGAAAGAAAAAAAAAAATGTGAAGCCCCTAAACTAAGATTAACAAAGACCGCTGATTAAAGACAGAGAGTTATGGAAACCCAGAGCAATGATCTACTGGGGAACAAACCAAGGAATTCTACTGAGAAAGTCGCCAGAATAGAGAAGCACCGTAAGTTTGGGTATTTTCAGAAGGATGTGAAAAGCTGTTGACCGGAACGTACCTGCCAGTCACAAAGAATAAACGTAGACTTAAAAATTGCAGCTCACAAAGAAAAAATTGAAACCTAATTGCCTAACCCACATAGAAATTCAAAAAGCTATAAAAAAACCTCTTGCATGTTATGCAGAAGAGAGGGAATTGCCCCAGCACTGTAATGACAGTGCATATGGTAGCGCGGTGTGGTCACAGTGCACACTGCAGAACTGTAGGTACAAGAAAAGCTCCTTTCGGCTGCGGGCTCTTTAGGGGAACGGGAGAGGAGAAAGCGTCGGTGCCCTTCAGCCCCAGAGCGGCTGCGGGTTTGGAACTGGGCTCACGATCTCCACGTCACCTGGGTTACAAGTCTTTAATTTGTTTCTACACTGCTAATAAAATATTTACTAAAAAGGTAAGGAATTCCAGTATTTTCAAGACAGAGATAAGGAATTTGGAGACAATCCTCTTTATAGGTACCTGTACGGTGAGCTTTCCCTATTTAAGCCTTTCATGATAAACCCCAAGGCTGTGCAACGTGTTTCTGCTTTGCACTTGTATGAAAACAAAACCTCTCAGACGTTTTTGCAAACAGTGGCTTAGTACGCAAACAACCATTTAAAAACTTTGATCTTTCCACAAAAATGTTGGACCTAAGGAAATACCTCGGTTGAAACTTTTTAAAACCGATACGTTCTTCAATGTGTTTTGGATTCAATAGCATAGCTTTTTAAATGAAAAAAAAAACTTTTCCTAAAGATTTTATTACCAACTCATCCTTCCCAAGACCTTCCCATCCACAACTAAGCTAAAATACAGAGGCACAGCCTCATCGCTGTACAGTAGTTGGGTTTTTTTGCTCATTGGAAGCAGACATGGCATTTTACAGAAAAACATTCACTCTGTGTCATGGCATGCCAGCAGAGGGAAAAGCACTATTGCAGAGGGGCAAGGCAAGGAGTGTCATTACGCAAATTATTTAAAAATATACCCTTGAGTAATTTGACTGCCTCCGTGATTTTCATCTGTCAGGAATAAAATCTGTTCTTTTCCATTGATATAACATTAGCCTCAATGCAACCTAAATAGATTCAAAGGAAACACGTAAGTGTCACTGCGAAGTTCTTCTAAAAAGAGTTGTACTGATAATTAAAAATAATTACACTTAACCTTTTCAATATTTCTATTCAAAGATCTGCTTCCTTAATCCATAGTTGCTCAATAAACAATTTCAGTTGGCTTTAGGTGTTAAAATCTCAAAAGCATTTCTGAAATTTTTGGAAAATATTTCCTTCTCAGAAAAATTCTGAAAATCATCCAAGTGACATCACCTTTAGGATTTTCAAAATTTCCATGAATCCTACCCCAGAACGTCGGTGTACATGTTTAACTTCAGAGGTCGAGGGACAGAGTGGGTCTGAAAATCCATCTGTTTTCCAGCTAGAACTCTCCCTCTACCATTTTCCATTTCCTTCTACCTTCAGGCCTCCACGATCATGGCAAAATGATTCCTGCTGTGTGCTAGGCAAGAGAAACCCAGCCTGAAGTCAGGGGGACTAGAGATGTCAGTAAAATTCCCCGTGTACACAGCTCTTGAAAAATCAGTGTCCCAGGGAGTAACGTAAAAAAGCTGAAACAAACATTTCTGAACAGATGCAATAGCTGTAGGTGGTGAAACGCGGTGCTGCCGAACTGTGCGAACGTGTCTGGGGAGCAGTGGCAATAACTCAAGGCATCTGTTACTGCTGTTCACCTCTCATTAACGCCACTTTGTTGTAACCCTCAGCAAAATTTGGATCTATTTGCTGCTGCTGGGTGAACCTCTTTTCCTTGCCATCGGTGCAAATAACCCGACCACGGTGCTAGGAACAGCAAAATTCCCCGTGTGGCCAGTGTGCCCGATGGTTTGCAGGTGCAAAAACCCAACAAACCTGCGGTGGGAGTTGTATGAGACCCGGGCAATTCTGACCCGCTGATGAGATGCACTGACCCCTGCCCAGCCTGGCTGAGGAGTATCCTTCACCTTTTGCACCTCGATAGTTCCTGCGGGATGGAGGGCTCTGGGGATGAAATCAGAAGGGAGGCAGCGCTGCCCAGATGCAGCTGGCTTTTTCCCACCTCTGTCAAAAGCATCGGGTACTGATGACAGCAGGGTTTTGGAGAAATGAAGCGGAACACTGTGACAGTTCCCATTATAGATCTCGCAGACGTTTCCCCTCCAGCATCCAACACCACAAGGAAGCTCAGGGATGAACACAGACTGACTAGTACAATTCTTCTCTTTCTCACACCTCTCCATTACAGAGCAGCAGCAGCAGGAGCAGCAAAAAAAGCTGCTGTACACATGTCCTGACTATGAACACTTCAACGTAATGAAGCCAAATCATAATGATAAAATGACAAAGCAAACGGGTGGGTTAAAATAAGCTGTTCTTTAGCCAAAAAAAAAAAAAAAAATATTCTCTCCAGTGCACAAAAATCTCTTCTGTGGACATTTATACTGGTGTATTTCAGCAACAGCACGTTCCCTAGATGTGCCAGTTACAAGGAAGAGCAACGCAGTTCCATCCAAACCCCAGGACACTTCAATGCAACCCGTACGACGCCTGTGAAGCATCATTACAGCTTGCCAGTCCGGAGCAAATCCCTCTCTTTGAACACCTTGTTGTGATGAGAGCTGCCTGCCAAGAAAGCTCTCAACAGATGGATTGGAGCTCTGAAGAATGTCTTTCTTGACTTAGAGATGTCTTTGACACCACTTTCACTGTAAGACTTGTAAATCCTCCTGTAATTTTGGGGAGGGATAAGCGATGTGTCTGCCAATGCACCTGATCAAAATACAGCCCGGTCCAGAGGTATTTCCTAATCTCCCCTCCACATTTCTCCAAAGATAAAGAAAGTGCATTTCACTAATGCCTGCTTTCTGCCTTACAGGGTCAGCCACATCTCCCTAAAGCCTGCAAAACAGAAAAGAAGTATCTGCAGAAATAAGAGGATATATCAGGCGTTGCACAGATACGCGGGAGAGCAAATTAACAGCTCGGCTTTTGCAATGACGGATTTTGTTTATCTGTCGTAGAGCAGCAAATCTCAGCCCCTTCCTGCCCTCTGGGCTCCCATGGTTGTTTAAATGGGGACTTTAGGGTAGGGGCTTGTAGAGCCTTGGCAGAAATTTTTATCATTAGGAATTTTTTTTTAAACCTTTGAGCACTGCAGCCAAATCTCTGCGCAGAAGATAAGATTGCAGGAGTACAATAATTGCTCATGCAACAGGAGTTTTCTCCTGAACTCTTAAGCGACCCAAGACTGGTCCTGGACAAACCATAAATGGCTTATCTAGAGAATAAGAACCCCCTTGGGCCTGCAAATTGAGCTGGCAATCTCGAGAATCGTCTATCTCACAACATTTCTAGTGCTTCCTGCTCCAAGACTGATATGCAAAGCCCTTCTTTGTAACACAAGCTATTGATTTAAAAAAAAAAAAAAACCCACAAAAATACAAAACTTTGGAAGGATGTGATATCTGAAATTTCAACAAATTATTTTTAAACTAATGTTTTTAACTAGCAAAGATTGCAGGACAGCATAACAAAATGTGCTTTCCTTAAAATACCATGTTTTGTCAAAACTGAAATATTTTGTTAAATTGCAACACTTTTGGTAGTATGTGATAGGAATGTTTCTGAAGTTTAGAGTACACTGGGTTTTTTGAACCAGAATTAGAGAGATAATAAAAATTGTACATTTGGTGAAAAAGCATGCGCTCTGACTAAATTAATTTTTTTTTTTCACAAACCATTGAAAGAGTTTTGTTTAAATTCAGGTGTTGAATGTGGACAAATTTGAGAATATAAACACCCGGAGGGACAGAGAACTCATCTTCTAAACCATCCTGTTCATGAAGCCTCATTCATATTTTGCATTTATTTTGCCAAGAAGGAATGGAAAAATTATCAGAGATCTTGGAGTGGATGTGGACTAGACAAGCCGTTGAGCAAGCCAGTGGAAAGCTCTGGCTCCCACTGTGAAAGGGGTTGGAACAACCAAGGGAACCTCCACCTAACACGCCTCATTGGGAGCATTCCTAACAGCACAGCAGGGACATAAATGTGGAAGGACACAGTTTGCAGGGGTTTAGCTCATTGATTTTTTGCAATTATAACGACAATTTGTTCACTTGAGATTGATCAAATAAAACAATAACGAAACTGGTGCACTGGAATTTGTTCCGTTCCTTCCAGTACACTCAAGAAACTGGAATTCCGTTGCAGCGCCATTGTTCTGGAACCAGAACAGTCCTGTAACACCTGAACCTGGCTGAGGAAGATGTCACCGCAGTCAACACAGCAGAGGTGAGCAAAGTTCAATTCCACAGACTGGGCACACGTTATGTGAATTTTACCTCATTCAGTTCTGGTTTTAACGTGCCAAAATATTAAAGACATCAGAAAAAGAGTCAGTTCAACATTTCTCTAAATCTTCTTTGTTCAAATGGCAGATTTTATGGAAATCATGAGAAAATCTGCAGGAGCATTGGGCAGCTGAGGGATTGCAGCCTTCAACAGCCGTAAAACCATGTGATTTTTGCTCATGTAAAAGTAAATCAAACTCTTGTATTTGAGGACAAATGAGAGTTCATAAAGGAGAATCCTGGATAAAACTTTATATTTGATCGTATCTTGAGACTAATTTGATGCAGCTTGCTGGTACATAAGAGCTTCATTAGCACACATAAATGTACGTTTTTATCTTACTTCTGAACGAATTTTGCTTTTTTTGCTTGTTTTTTTTCTAGTAAAATTGAAATATTTTGATACATCGACCCACTGAAGCTGTATGAAGTACTTAAGGCCACAAAGTTCTAGAGACTCAGGTTAACGTGTAATTTGGCACCCAGCAAGTTATCCCGCTGATTCAACGTGACTATGCAAGATTGCATAAACTCAGTCATGTGTTTAAACCTTTCCAGACTGGTGTCTGAGCAGAACAAGGAATCTTCCTGTACAAAAACATATAGACAGTAACTTAATGTAGATATCATATGTTTGGCACAAATGCAGCAGAAGATTGCCAAGAGATTCCATTTTCTCCTCTTCCAGAACGCAAAGCCCAAGTGGATAACGCAAATTTCCAACAGCCTCAAAGACGAACTCTATCCACTTGGGTTCTGTCAACCACCAAAAGCTACATTCCATGTCTCTCAAACAGGTTACTCACGAGTGAAACGCAAAAAGCATCCCAGAGGTTCATGCAGGCAGAGTTTGTGTTTGCAAGGCTCGTCTGGATGCTGATGACCCAGAAATGTGCTTAAAACTCGGAGGAGAGCAAGATCGGTTTTCTGTTTTGTTTTCTAAGATTTCCTCAGTTTTCAGATAACCTTAGAGTGTTCGATCTTCCTACCAGTAGTAAGTCACAGAGATAAGGCTGTATACAGGGAGAAAAATAGTAAAAGCAGACCCAGGTAAATTCGTTTGAAATGCTGTGCTTTTTGTTGCTGAAAAATAAAAGTAATTCTAATTGTAAGCAAATATTCAAATCTACAAGCTGGTTCACCCATTCTTAACTCAGATGAAAAGTGATGGTAGTTCTTCTACAGGTGCCAAAATCTGACAGAGAGAATAACAACAATCACAATAACAGCAATACTAAATGATCATCATAAAAAAAATAATCTGGAATAAAAATATTTCTCTAAATAGAGTTTGTCTTGAAGTATCTTGCTTATTACAGATATTCTTAGTTAAGATTGACAAGTCTTGGTCTTAATGACTGTAAATTATGTTACATTAATTTTGAAATTTTTATATTTATCATTCATTTGGAACAAAATGACATTTACCTTCTACCAGAAATAACACGTGAGACATCACACATTGTTTTGCCTCTAACAAAAGCCACAACCATTTTCAAATGTCCATCTGTTCTTGAACAGCTATATTTACGAATCAACTAGAAATGTTAAATAAATAGCACCCTAAAATGCTCAGCAGAAGAAAATGTTTCAAACTTTTGAGCACTATTTCAAAGACAGCTTTGTCTATATATACTCCTTGTTGTGGGGAAGAATACAGTCAAAGCCTGGGCAATGCTACGTGTGTCAGCAATGCAACTGCTGCATAATTCTCATTTACACTTCCATCAAAAGCTTGAACTATGTCAAAAAAATATATCCTGCAAATAATCAGGAAATTATTCCAATTTCTCTTTTGTAAAGCCAAATTTCTACTTTTTCTAGTTCCACCTTATTTTCCATTCTGCATGTTTCTCCAGCTCGCTGAAAAATAATTGCATGAAACACAAGGGGACAAACACACAACAGTGTTCTGATAAATGTCTTTGCCTTACCTCCAGGTTCAGCTCACGAGCACTAAAAGACACCAACGTTCTCCTGGCCAAAAGTGTCCCTATGTCAAAAAAGTGTCCCTAGGTCAAAACCTAAAAAAACTTTAGATCGGAGACCACTCATCACTTTGCAGAAGCAATGCACAAAGTACAAAAGAAATGAGAGAAAGGAGTTGGTCTCTGACCGTGCCACTTTTAAAGCCATGGCGTTAAATTTGGCGTCTTCTCTTTAGGTGGTAGTGTTAATCGACACAGACAGGACTGCAGTTCTTTTTGAAAATTTAATGTTTTTCCTCCATCAGGCAACAACACTATAAATAAAATCAAGATTCATTATTATGTCTTTACTTATAGCTTATTCAGATAGCAAAGAAAGATCATTTATTTTTCAATAACAGATGCAAATATTCCCAGATGGATAGTTATCCTCCCTGAAAGCATCTGACAATGCTTAGAGCTGGACGTGATGCCAACCTTCAGATCCTACGCTGACACGTAAATGCTATAAAACATGCCTACCTGGAAAGAAAAATAATGGAACAAAAACGGGAAAAAAAAAATCACAGTGTTCTCTTGCCCCATGCCACAGAAATGTATGGATCTTACAAATAAGTCTGTTTATCCTGATGCACAGGCCCCCTGTCAGGCTCAGGGTGGTTCCTGGGGTTTGATTCATGTTTCCAAAATTGAGTTTCAGTGCTCTCCTAGCTTATGTCTATTTTGTCCTTCGTTTCTGAGGGCTGGACCTCTGAGGATGAAAATCAACTCCCACAGGACATTTGAAAAACTTTAGCAATTGTCAAATGAGAAAGCTAGAGGACATTTAAGCCGAGGCAGGTTGTATTTCTATTTTATTTCATTATTAATGAACATTTAGTAAGGGGTTTATATTACAGCTAATGCCAATAACATATTCTTTCCTTGCTATGACATACATTAGTGAGAAAAATTCAGTGTTTGAGTTATTTGTCTGATTGTCCACTTCCATCTGTCTGCTCCGTCTGAATCCTAGCGACAGTTTTCGAACTTTAAAGCACATGTGTATGCTTCATGAACTGAGAGGAATATTTTTAAAAAATTGGAAGAAACTCCATTTTTGTTGCCGTTGTTTCCTGTTTGTAATCATAGCCAAGCACAATTTGCAATCTCCTAAAATATTTTCTCTAGCTCCATCTTGAACACCGCTGTTTCTTGCCTCCGCTGTTCCTGTGGGAGAGTTGTTACAAGACCTTGTTGCTCTTACGTTTAAGAACATTTTTTTCATTTCTATCCCAAATTTATCCATATACCAATTTTCAATTGTTCCAGCATTGTCCTTTAGTTTAAATAGCACACTGAAGTTCTAGATATAAATTGTATTTCCTCTCAACCTATGGTTTCAGATGACAGAGACATTTTCTCCCTTCATTCTTCACCATATCAGCAGTGCCAGCTTTGTGACACGAGCAATTTTCTCTAAGAAACATCTACCTGCTGTGTTCAGGTCAATAACTGAAACATTTAACGTGATTAATCCCAAGCTAGTCCTCCAAGAGCTCAAAGTCCCCTTTCAGCAGAATACTTTGAAGTTTGCTCTTTGGCAAATCAGAGCACTAATTCTATACTATTTCTCATTTTCTTGGCCTAATTAATGATCTTAAATTGCTTATTAAAGTCAATATTCTGGAGTCTTACATGAGGAATGACTGATTACATCAGGAAAATTACTATTACTGTAATTACTCCCTTCAAATGGCTTTTTCGGAAACAAACAGGAAGAATATACAAAGAAACGGAGACTATTCAGGGGTTATATTCAGACATGACCAGAAGCAGAAGTGACAGAAATTTTACAAGTAATCATCCTCCTGCAAGACTTCCAGCCCGACTGTGCGGGCTCTGGAGGATCAGATAAACATCTGAACTTTTAGACACTTGCCCATAGCTTACCCAAATTCCAAGTCTTTTGGGGTCACCCATCAGTATGAATTTCCTTATTTTTATGTTTGGCAGACCCTTTTAACCCTAAATTTTCAGAGATTCATAGAATTTAATTGCTTAACTCCCCCAAAATCCAGAGGTTGGGTGATTAAATTCCACTTAACTCGGAAAAGTTAGAGTTCACTATAACTTAATGTATAACCCTGTCTGAAAAATGTCATTAACGTACACAATTCATACAAATGAGGAAACTCTAGTATCCCCTTAAGGTGAAGCCGCTCTGGATTTGCTATGTGCACGTATGTGTCATTTTTTTCCTTGTTTATGAGTTCATAGTGAAACAAAACAAAACAACCCAAAACCAACCAAACAAAAAACCTTCGGTGAGTTAAAACTCATGGACACTAGAAAGCATAATTTCTGTCAAATATCAAAATTTGCCAAATTCTTTTAAAGTGTCCTTTAAGAACTCACAATTTTAAAATGTCTATACTTATAAATATTTTTATGTGCTGTATTGTTTTACTGTGCTGAGAGACTAATAACTGTGGTTCTCTCATTATGTCATACTTATGAGTATTTTTACTGTTTTAAACATATTTTTGCTCATTTTTCAAATTTAAAGCCATCTCTGTCTATCCATGCCTCAATGAGGCACCCATTAAAATATTTTTGCATCTGACTGCCTGAAATTAGGAACATAAAACCCTAACAAAGGGTCTAAGTTGCTTCATTTTCAGTACCAATTTCTATCTTGCTTAACACTAAAGAACAGGTAAAACACAAATCTTCACAACACAGACTGCTGTTTGATATTTAAACATTGCATCTGTCTTTCAAAACGAGAGATGAGATGAGATTGAGATGAGATGAGATGAGATGAGATGATGAGATGAGACGAGATGATGAGATGAGATGAGATGAGATATGAGATGATGAGATGAGATGAGATGAGATGAGATATGAGATGATGAGATGAAATGAGATGAGATGATGAGTCTGCTAGCCTCTTCCATGGATTTTTCAGAAAAGAGCAAGAGGGATTCAGAGCTGATCTACCAGTATTTTGAATTCCTGTTTCTGGCACTATCAGTTGTTATGTGGACACATCTATTTCTATTTCCACGCCCAGCCAGCATGGGTTCATGAAAGGAAGGTCGTGCTTGACCAACCTGATCTCCTTCTATGACCAGGTGACCCACCTAGTGGATGAGGGAAAGGCCGTGGACGTTGCCTACTTGGACTTTAGCAAGGCCTTCAACACCGTGTCCACAGTATTCTCCTAGAAAAGCTGGTGGCTCATGGCTTAGACAGGAACACTCTTTGCTGGTTAAAAAACTGGCTGGATGGCCGAGCCCAGAGAGTCGTGGTGAACAGAATTAAGTCCAGGTGGAGGCCAGTCACAAGTGGTGTTCCCCAGGGATGGGTTTGGGGCCTGTCCTGTTTAACATCTTTATCAGTGACCTGGATGAGGGGATGGAGTGCTCCCTCAGTCAGTTTGCTGTTGACAGCAAATGGAGCGGGTGTGTTGACCTCCTTGAGGGTAGGGAGGCTTTGCAGAGGGATCTGGACAGGCTGGACCCATGGGCTGAGGCCATTGTCTGAGGTTCAGTAAAGCCAAGGGCCAGATCCTGCACTTTGGTCACAACAACCCCCTGCAACGCCACAGGCTCAGGGGAGAGTGGCTGGAGCTGCCCAGCAGAGAGGGACCTGGGGGTGCTGCTTGGCAGCTGCTGAACATGAGCCAGCAGTGTGCCCAGGTGGCCAAGAAGGCCAACGGCATCCTGGCCTGTGTCAGCAATAGTGTGGCCAGCAGGACTAGGGCAGGGATTGTGGCCCTGGACTCGGCACTGGTGAGGCTGCACCGTGAATCCTGGGGTCAGTTCTGAGCCCCTCACCACCACAAGGACATTGAAGGGCTGGAGCAGGTCCAGAGAAGGGCGACGGAGCTGGGGAAGGGTCTGGAGCACAGGGCTGGCGAGGAGCGGCTGAGGGAGCTGGGGGGGTTCAGTCTGGAGAAGAGGAGGCTGAGAGGAGACCTCATCACTCTCTACAGCTGCCTCAAAGGAGGGTGCAGTGAGTCCGAAACTGATGCAAAAGACACTTTTATACTAAATGTCTCCATAGTAGTTACCATACCGTTATTTCAGAATAAAGCACATGCTTTCAGGAGAGTTATAAGTTTGACAGACACAACAGAATTAATGGTCATTCTAGATCTATTCCCACAGAAATTTCAGTACAATAGTGACAATATTGTACTTTTCCTTGGTGAGAACGATGTGTTACTCTCACATCAAAGTTTAGTTGCCTTTTCAAGTTACAGCAGACGACAAAATATCAGTCTGACATTGAAGTACAGCATTTATCTTAGTATGATGGCAAACCAACATTGACCTGACATCGCAACGTGCTATTTGTCCTACTATAACTATTTTTCATTTTACAGTACATTTGTTTGCCAAATCATTATTCCTATTGGCAAATTAAAATCACAAAATAGCCCTTAGCTGCTCATTTTGTTTGGATTCCCCCAACTCCACTAAAAGACAATACTGACATCCTTAACACATTACAACAAGACTTTGTGCCATGGCAACAAAAAGCAGTCCATTTGTTTTGTGTTTGAGATTTGCTACGGTCATTTCTACAATGGTATCTAGTTAAGTTTTGGCTCTCCCCTGTTGAATACCTTTTTGAGGTTTCAGACATCTTGCTGGAGCTAACCACAGTCTCTGTACTGAGGTTAGCAAGGCATAAAAAATAGATTGGTTCTAAATGGATGTTTGAACTGGATACTGTGCAAAATCTCTGTCTGCTTGAGACAGCGGAATGATAAATGAGCGTGCGTTAGAGTGGGAAGCTCTCCAGGTTATATACCTCCTCGGATCTCCCTGAAGACTGAGAGCACCTCACAGGCATTGCTGTTGTTGTAGGCATCAGCAGTCATCAAGTTTTGATGAAAAGGTTAATGAAATAAACATTCAGAAGGAAACACAACATCAAGTAGTTCTGACATAGTTAAAGCATTAACTGGTTTGCTCAGAATTAAATTTGAAAGGAAGGAAAATAATTTTCTAAGACACAGTTACAGAGGGGAATTGAAATGATGAGACTGATTCATCATTAAAACTTCCACCAAAGTACAACATGTATGACCGTGAACGTAATCAAGATATTGATCCCCCAAGGCATTACCTGTTTCTGTTAAAGCAGTGGAAACTCTTCCACTGAACCAAATAGGAGCCACTCTCCGTGCCGGGGGTGGTGGAAGGGCAGTATCGGGAAGAAAATGACCTTTGCTGGACTTGCAGTACTTGTAGTACTGGTGCAATACAGTGCAGCTGTGGTTGTACTGAGATCATCATCAATTAAAAAAAAATAAAGGAACAAAAGAATCTGTAAAGAGAATATTTAGCTGCAGTGTAGAAAAGACAAGACCAGCTCTCGACACCTTTCCTTGTGTTGACTCATACTTAACCATTCCAAGAGGAGCCCCATCGATTTCAGGGAAATTGTTTCTGCTGAGGAACCGCTGGGGTTGAAACGCATCGGAATCTGCTCATAATGTGTGAATGGTCTATATCACAGAGCTTCCATAATCTCAACATAAACACACTGTAAATAGTTTACACACGCTAAGGTGAAACGACCACAGTGCAGCATGCAGGTCTAGCTTGCAGTACTCGCTGCCTTGGTGAAGAGCGGTGGGATTGTCCTGCAGCAAACGCTGGGAGTTGAAAGAAAGGTCGACAACAGTTATAAAATAAAGTTCTACCATATGGTGTGTTATCGTTTTCGTATGCTGTGAAGCATGGACAGGCAATAGAGTGAGTTCCAGAGCAAACCTGAATCTTCTAAAAGTAAACTAAGCCCAAATCATGTCAATCATTAAAAGCTGAGCCAACTATTATAAATTTAATTTTATTCTCTTTTCGAGTATCTAGCTCAGTTTTTTCAGACAGGAATTGTAACAAAGTATGTGAAGAGAAGGTTCTTATCACATTGGTTCAAATAAAATTTTACAAGGTATCTAGTCATATACACAAAAAACCTGTATTGACTATACTCAGGATACTGAAAACACTAACTTCTGCTTCTCTAAATCAAGTGTAAGCTTTGCATCATGACCTGTACGTACACAACTCCACTCCAAGCGACACTTCTCGTGTCTATAACAGAATCACAGAATGGCTGGAGTTGGAAGGGATCCTCAGAGGTCCTCTGGTCCAAACCCCTGCTCAAGCAGGGACCCCTAGAGTCAGTTGCCCAGGGTCACGTCCAGATGACTTTTGAATATCACCCAAGACGGAGACTCCACAACCTCCCTGGCAACCTCTGTCAGTGTCCAGAGACCCTTACAATAAAAAAGTGGTTACTGATGTTGAGAGCGAACCTCCTGTGGTTCAGCTTTTGCCCATTGGGCACCGCTGAAAAGAGCTGGGCCCCATTGTCTTTACACCGTCCCTTCAGGTATTTACACCCATTGATGGGATCTTCCCTGAGCCTTCTCTTCTGCAGGCTGGACGGTTCCAGCCACCTCTGCCTTTCTTCACAGGAGCAAAGCTCCAGGCCCTTGATCATCCCAGTGGCACTTTGCCGGGCTCTTTCCAGTCTCTCTTGTATTGGGGACCTCAGAAATGGACACACTGATTCCAGACATGGCCTCAGCAGTGCTCAAGGGAATGATCCTCTCCCTCAACCTGCTGGCAACACTTCTCCTTATGCAGCCCAGGATACCTGTGGCCTTCTTCACTGTAACAGCGCATTGCTGGCTCATGTCCAACCTGGCGTCCACCAGCCCACTCGGGTCCTTCTCTGCCAACCTGCTTTCCATCCAGTTCACCCCCAGAGATGTAGCTGCTAATTTTTTTTTTTCCCCCCCACTGGAAGAATCCATAAATACAAAGAAGTTTGTCAGTTGTCACACAAAACTCATAGTGTTCCGGTGATTTAGAAAACCTGAAAAGAACAAGTGCATGAGACTCCAGTTTTACACCACAATGGATTGGAGCTCCATGGGCAAAGGACAGCTGTTAGGAGAACACACTTAACTAACCACTTGCTCAATGGACATGTACGTCTGAAGGATATCTCAAGGAGTTGTTTTAGAAATTCACCTTAAAATCCTCAGAACAGCCAAACAATGGCGGGCAGAAGTCATCAACGTTTGGATGCTTGTATGGAAAAGAAACATCTATTTTCATAAATCTGCAAAGGCTGTACAGGGCAGCTCTGGGGGACAGCCAGATTTAACCAGGGATGATTCAGCCCAGTGGAAGTGAAAGCAGTGAGGGCAAGCCGTCCGGGCAGACCGCAGGGAAATAGCTGGGAATGAAAAGAATACAGAAAATCTTATTCCTCACAAGAGCTCCTTTGTGCAGCTCAGCTCAGTCCGCTTTGGGAAGGAGCTTGTTTAGGCTTGTCCACATGGAGACTTCACGTTATTGTGCAACAGCTTTCCTTGGCAAGGGTTCAGATCGATTCAAACAGCCCGTAGTGATAGGACAAACAATGCAAGCACTGTCCAGAGAGACAGGGATCCTTATAGGGACCTGTCTGAAACAACAACAGCCCGTCGCTTTCCAAAGAGTTTTCTTTAACTCGCTTCAGTGGCCGTGATCTTACCACCAAACAAATTCCTTTCTGTTTCTCAGAAAGGTCAGAAGAGATGAGCAGGCGACTGAAGACAAAGTAAGAACAGATCTGGCTCTAGTGTCCTCACCCAGCCGAACAGGGAAAGGCTGATGTTGCCTTTCAAATCTTCTCTCGGATTCTGCTTGGGGTTAGAAGCTGAAGAGCCAGAGGAACAAAGACAGACTGTTTCTGGCTTCGTCAAAAGCCCCGGGAGATTAATTGCAGTTGCAAGATTAGCAGCGTGATTTCTCAAAATGGAGCAGGCCAAACAAGCTTCCAACAAATATTCAAGAATTTGGAAGTTTATCTAACTAATTTTCCACAAGTTTGAAGTCCTCCCTGTCTCAAGTCCAGGACAGAATTTTAAATTCACACTGAAAATCGAGCAAAAGAATTAATTAAAGGACATATTATTTCTTTTTCCGGTGCTGAAAGATCACTGCTAGCTAATTAAAAACTGATTGCATTAATATTAATATTTTTAATATTTTTCAATTTCTACTAAAATCTCCATAGTTTATCAGACAGCTTCCCTGTAAAGACCCTGATTTTAATACTGAAATTGACTCAGAGAAGTTCTGTTAGCTTGAAAATTACCAGATGTGGACAAAGCAAAAATAAATCAGCAAATAAAGAAAAAATAATAAAAAACTATGTTAGCTTTCACTGTCACCAATACAAACAGATCTTGGTTTTTGGTGCTTTGCACAGAACTTCACTGTTACTTTTCCTTCTATGGTACAGAACTGCAGCAATAGGTAGAGACAGAAAGAGATTTTTCACATCATGGAGGCAGACGTTCACTGGCATTAAACGTGATGTTACACATGGTGGAACAGCACCAGTTCCAGGAGATGAGATTTAGCCTCGTATTTTTAGCATTTTTACCCCTCTTTCTGGTCCTTGATAGCTATGGAAACCTTTTCCTAATGCAAATGTTCGCTCACCGGACCCTTGCTTCGTGAGTCAGCCTGCTTCTCCTTCGGGAGCTCGTTACACTGCCCTGCTCCTCTGTCCAGATACGCCACCTGCTCCCTTGTGTTTTTCAGTTGCATTATGCAAGCAGAATACAAGTGTTCTGTTGAATTGCACGTGCATTTTCTGTCCCTGCTTTAACAGGGTCTCAGTCCACCGCTAGTTTTGAAAAACTGAAGCCACCAGAACTCACTGCAGGACTGGCTGCGGTCAGGAGAGAGACCGCTGAGCAGAGACACCGCTGGGTATTGCACGGACACCACTGGGAATTGCACGGACACCACTGGGAATTGCATGGACACCATTGGGAATTGCACGAACACCGTTGGGAATTGCACAGACACTGTTGGGAATTGCATGGACACCGTTGAGTATTGCAAAGACACCGTTGGGTATTGCACAGACACCGTTGGGAATTGCACGGACACCATTGGGAACTGCACAGACACCATTGGGAATTGCATGGACACCGTTGGGTATTGCACGGACACCAGTGGGTATTGCACGGACACCATTGGGAACTGCACAGACACCATTGGCTATTGCATGGACACCGCTGGATATTGCACAGATACCGTTGACTATTGCACGAGCACCATTGGGTATTGCGCAGACACCGTTGGGAATTGCACAGACATCGTTGGGTGTTGCACGGACAGCTCTGCAGTGCCTCCACGCTCACCGCCTGAGCGCAGTGATTTATGAGACCTTGTTTCCTTCCACATTCCCACCCCAGTTACAGAAGGAACCTTCAGCTGCAAAGCTCAGCTTCCTCTGACAGTGCAGTATTAGTCCTCTGACAGTAATTCATCTCTCCTACAGCAGAGATGAATTAGCCTTTCTCAAATGCAAAAATACACTAAGGCCGACTATCAGCTACACAATAATAAAGACTGATTATTTCAAAGTATGAAAAATCACTTTTATCACAATATAACAAACTTATCTGTGATCCAAAATCAAAATTGTCTTTCACTGGTAAATTTCAAACATCCCCAAACACAAATCCATATATTTGCAGAATTCTATTATAAGTAAAGCTTAGTCCCGCTAAATTACATGTGCCTGGTTATCCTCAAGAAGCAGAAATTGTAAAAAATATAACAAAATTCTTACTGTGAACTGAAAAACACTTAAAATGATATCTCTTTTTAAAATTATTTCTTAAAATAAAATCTCATAACAGTGAAATTAAGATAAGAAATTTTTTTTAAGTTTTTTTCAAAGGTAGCAGAGCAGCTTGCAGTTCCCAGTGTTCTGTCTTCCTACATAGACAGTAAATACCCACTTCCAGCAGAACAGTAAATCTCATTTACACTTCCATTGAGAAAAAAAAAATAAAAAGATTCAACAATAAAAAATTCAAAGCAGAATCAAGCAGAAGATCCTGAAAAGACAAGATTAACATCTCATCCTAGAATGAGACTTGTTCACTTCTTTTTGCAGTCTCCTAAATTTACGCTATTTTATTTTGTTAGAATAGGTCAATTTCTGCCATAAGAAATAACATATTCTTTGCTACACTTTTTCTTCACAAACACTTCCCTTTTTTTTACTGTACTTCATATTGTTGATTTCAGACTCTCTTCGACTCTTAACAACCATTTTGAATGGCCATAAGGAGTTACATTATGTTTAGGTCTTGTCATTAGTTTGACTTTAGTGTTATCTTTCCATAAAAAAGATTAATTGGTCCATGAAAAGCCATTAGTGTCTCCTACAATAAATAATGCCTTTTATTTCTACCCAGGGGAGTTTAAAAAAGCTGTGTTCTCTCTCTTCTTCAAAGTAGTAAGTGACAACATCATCGAGGTAATAAAGTCACCAACTCCCAGCCACCTTACCTACACTGTTAGCTCAAATTACTTCAAAAAGTTAATGGTCTGAGCAATTTGAATGGAATTTGGCCCTGATGGCTTGCTGATCATTTTTATAACCATTATACAGAAACATCTTTTTGTGTGAAGATTGAACTTAATCTGTCAGTTCACTTATGACCAAAGTATAGAAGAACCTCAGGAAGCTCTGTTCTGTATATACCGTTATCGGTCCTATTCTAGGAAAAGTTCTACAGACTAAGAAATTAAAAGTTTAAATGCTGAATTGAGAAACAAGATAAAGTATTTTCATAGACTGGATTCAGGCTCTTGTGGTAACAGGATGAACATTGAAACAACTTCTTGCACGTAGACACCAGGTGATGTGTCTTGGGTGTCTTCAAAAGACTATTTCATGGCCATAAGTGACCTTTCTTTTCTTCTTTCTTTCTTTCTTTCTTTCTTTCTTTCTTTCTTT
>WKFP01014368.1:688654-722687 GCA_011057875.1 Pterocles orientalis | reverse complement strand
GAGCGGGAAGGGAAAGACTGAACGGAGCCAGCGACCAGCCAAAGCGGTCACTTGCAGCCACAGCCACAGCTGGCAGCAGATTGTTATTTGAGATTAAAACCTTTCAGACCTTAAGGGAGAAAATGTCAAGAACGAACAGTGTTTCTAAGAAATGGCGTATTCCACCCGACACTGTTATTATTCTCCTAATTGACAGATAAAGTGAAGCCATTATAAAAAATTATCACCCAGAGTACCCTTTAGCTTGCTGAACTGGAGACAGGCAGAGGCAAACTATTCCAGGTATGACAGAACCTTGCAATTTAGGCACTATTACATGGATTCTTCAAATTGCAGTCAAAAGGAGTGTTTTGGTGTCAATTACTATTCTGAAGCATCACTACCAATGTCGAGAATTTAAACAATTATCAGTCAGAAATCCTTCTTATAATGAAAATATTTGGTTTCTTTTTATTTACTTTCTGCTTTCTGAACTTTTAGGCACATCAAAAATACAATTTTCTAGCTGTTCCACATGATGAGAAAAATCTAGAAATTAGTTTTGCTTCATTTGTTTGGACTTTTTTATTGTCGTCGTTAAAAATAAGCTAAAATAGAACCTGCAATGCTGATTTCCTAACCTTTCTTCATCATGAGCCTATGCTCACCTGGAAAAGCAGAGGGGAAATGACCAGTCTCTTAGCTGCTTTTCTTGCAGCACTGATGAATTTATTACTTCTTGTGCACCCAGCATTGGGATATTGCTACTCCTGCCAGGTTACTGTCGGATATTCCTATTAGCATTGGATAGCAATGTTGCTGCTGAGAAAAAAAACTATAAGAAAAATAGCAATATACGCTCTTTTCCTGGCTAATTCTCACAGGAAATAAGAAACACCATTAACACCATTGTATGTATAAACACATACACAAATCAATGAGTTGTTTATATCTCTGCCCAAATGATCTGAAAATTGCTTGTCATCTCTTAATTTTTTTATTACTACCAACAGTGAATATTTGAGTTCTCAGCACCTATGACAATGATTGCAGTATACATGAGAGGAAAAAAGAAGAAAAGGCAGACCCGTAGGGTTTTCCCTCACTTTGGTGCACTTTCTGTCTTTAAATGCTTTTACCTAAAGCAGAGCCATAGTGCATGTTGTTCACAGCAGCCATACGAAACCTTTGCCAATATCCAGCCCACTGGTCCCAGAAGCACCATTGAAGAAGACCGCAATGTCGATCCCCAGGGGCAGCTCACACTGGTGGTGATGCGCGGCAGGAGAAGGAGCAAGTCGAAGGGTAAGGGCTGAACGGATCCTTTCCCAGGGGTGATGCAGGAAGGATTTTCCAGGTGAGTTAGAGACTCGTTGATTGCATCCTTGTCCTAATGAAAGAATGGGCAAGTTGTGCTGATTGTCCCAACCATATAATCTCTTTTCGTGATGTTCTTGCTTGGCTCTTAGGTAAATTAAGTTGATTGATTTAACTTAAAACCTTCCAAACAAAAGGACCAGGAGGGGTGCTTCTAATTCACGGGGAAAGAGTTGGGGCATTTTCCTTTTTGAAAAAGCAGTCCTGGGAACACAAAACAAATTCGTGTGCAGCCTAAACCTCCCCAAGAACAGTTCAGTGGTTTTCCTGCCATTGAAAGAGAAGCCCATCACCAAAGCAAAATGCATTTGCCATTAACCAGCCCTGGAACCAGTGGTTTGAGTTTGCTGTGCTCACATCTGCACTGGTTTCATGCACAACAGCCACACAGATCTGGCTACTTTTTAACATTTGATTTTTATTTTTTTTGTCCCATATTCTGCTTTATTTTAACTGTCAGAAGAACAAGATACTGTGAGACTCCATGGCTGTCTCTTACGAGATAATCGATGTTGCAGGCCTGCTCCTCTTATCTTCGGGGAGTGTTTAACAGCATAATGGGAGTTCCATTTTGATTTGTGGCTCTTCCATCTGGGTGGCCCAAGCAACCCACGGGAGGTGCGAACAGAGAGGCAGCTGCTGCTTTTCTACAGCAAAGAGTTTGTTCTGGGTCTCAGGTTTTATTTTTGAGGCAAGTGGAATATTGGGATTACAGTACGTAAAACCTTGGGACCAAGCTGGTGCCTGCAGATCGGATACTATTTATTCAAAGGGGGATTCACTCATCCAAAACCAAGTCTGCTTGGGCCCAGGTCCTCCAAGGAATAACACCAAAAAGGATGCAGGAGAAGATGCACTTCCTCTTGTAGCCTAAACAGTGGAACATGGGGATATTCTGATGGCACGTCACAATTTAAAAAAAAAAAAAATTACATTTTTGAATTTTTGACCTCTCTCAAACCTCTTCTTAAAAAAGTTTTGCCTTTCAAGCACAGCATTGGTCAGTGATACTTGTACTGGCATGGTGTGAACAAGGCAGCTAAAAGAATAAAAGTTTACACAAGGGATCTTGATTTTCTGAAATATTTCAGGCACAATGTTGTATTTAAATCACTTCGGACTTACCGAAGAAAGGTGCAAGAAAAACACTGTTAGAAACCTCTGGGCATAGGAAGGTACAGTCTCTACCGATTGTTTCAAAAAGTATGTGCAACCTTTTATTGTTCTCTAATGAAAAGAGAAAGACATTAAGGGATTGTGCCTGGCTTTGGCTGTCAGGGACATTGTTCGATTAAGTGTATTTCAGCCAAATGTTTTAAGCTCCAAGATAGTCAGGAAAGTTGATGACCTACAGGAATATGTAGAGTATGCATGGTGCTGAAAGGCAAGAGAGTGAAGTTTGACTCTATTAAGATGGATGTGGAGTGATTGATAACATGTGTGAGAATGTAGATAGGAGTCTTGAACACGGAAGCGCAGAAGACAAGGAGTGTATTTTTACTTGCTCCTAAAACTCCTTTTCTAGAGCCAGACGGGACTGAGTGCAGATTATTTGTATTCTCCCCCAGTTTACTGTAATAAAAATGACTTTTTAAACATCCATGGATCTAAAACTAAACCTAGAACACTGGAAAGACTGTACCTGGGAGAAATTCTGACCAAATTAATCACAAGGTCTTCTTATTTGGTAAATTAATCAAGTTCCTGTTGCCTACAGCTACAAAAAAGCTGTCAACGTCCGTTAAGGATATTATTTTAAAACATACTAACTCATTAGTGCTCAGCTGACTTTTTCTAGAACTATCCTTTTATTTTCTCTGCAGCCAGATCTACCGTGAGAATGGAGAAAGTCAGCGGACATAAGCACACACGCACAAAGAGACTCTAGCACACCTATAAAAAGGAGCTACCCGCCTTCTAAACCTGAAAGGGATGCTTGGGAGTGACTTGGTGACTACTTCTGCAGTGTGAGCTGAGCCATTTAAGAATGTTGGGTCTTAGTCTTCTGCCCGTAAACAAGACGTGCAATACGTGTTTATCCCAAACCAGTGGTTTTAATTTATCGCAATCAGTAGACTCTCGATCACTAAACAACTCTTTTTTTTAATAAGTTAAACACTAAAAGTCGTATATGCAAAATACACCCTACAAAATCCAAGTCAGCCAAACACTCTCAAACTTCCAGTTGCTGTTTCTGAATCTCATTTTTCAATGTACTTTTAAAAGCTTTCATGTGAGTTGCTGCCCCTTTTCTTCGTTATCTTTACTCTGTCGGTAAAGGTGTCCTCCCCTGCGAGCATCTCCAAAATTCTCCATCATGTCTTGCAACAGCCGTCGTAGCTTGGATGGCCTAAAGCAACGGTGACTCCAACCTCTTTCGGCACACAGCTGTGCTCCCCACTCCAGCTACTTTTCCCTCTGCCCAGGCACACGAGCAGGCTGCACTCATTGCAAGAGGCAAATAAGATGCAGGAAGCTCTTCCGATGCCTTACCGAGAGTTACAGAGTGGGTACTGATATCCAAAAGGCAAGAGAAGGCGCTGATCTACAGACAACCATTCCTCCTTAAGTACCATGATCTTCCATTCACTATTGTCTGCAAATAAACTTGCTATTTTTTATTACTCTTAGCATTTTCCTCCAAGTCATAAACTGTCAGTACAATAAACAGATTAATAAATAGATTTCAGCAACTTTTTTGCATGTCACACCATGAGAAAGAATCTCTGAAACATGTTCTGCAACCACTTGTCCTTTTTTTGTTCAGACTGTTCATCAAGAAAGTCTAAAGCTCTTCCCCTCTATTTTCCATTTCAGCCGAATTTCAGCTGAAAATGCACTTTAATCTGCTTTCTACATATCAGAAACTTTTCTCTGAAATTTGATAAATATTATCTCTATTAAAAGTTGAGTAAATGCAAAGAGAGAAGAATAAAAAGTTTTGAGAATATTTGCTGGTTTTGCGCATTCAACTTCAGACAGACGGTGTAAGTAAAAACGGCAGTGGTCGGGTCATCTGGAAATGCAAACCTTTCGGATTTGATGCTGAATAATCTGAGTTTTGCATCACTTTGAGCACAAGCTCCACATTTCCAGGTGTTTTCCATATCAATTTTGAGGAGTTTACGTGCAAATCTAGCAGGAAGGAGAGGCAGACTTCAGGAAATCTCTTCAGTTCTTTAAACTTTTTTTTTTCCATCGGCTGTTTAAAGTGCTTATCGATCACTGTCCCTGTTCCGAGGCGAATGGTTTTAGCGCTGCAGGAAAGGGTGGCTTGTTATGCTCACGCTTGGCACCTCACTGCTGCTGCTTTCCATCTCCCCCTGCTTGCCGCAGAGCCCCCCTAACCCTGCCCTTCCCAGCTTCCCCCGGCACGCTGCACGGCCGGGGCCAGCACACCAGCAGAACCTCGTTAGTGTTCCCAGCACGCTGTGGTTACATCCATCATCTCTGGGAGATGTTTATTTTTGGTACTGTTTACATCTTCCCCTTAATATCATCGCCTGACGATGAAGCTATGCCATGTGCAACGCATCGTCTTCTTACACACCAACAGACCCGTAATTTCTCTCCTTCGTCCCACCACACGCAAGTGGATTTATGAGAGCTCTTCTTGCTCGGTCCTCATGGATTCTCCCCCCGCTGAACATCCTTCTTTTGCTTTTCCATGTTTGGCTCAAGTCATATCACATTATGGTAAAAAAAAACTTTTGGCTCCATTTCAGAACGTCGAAGCAGAAAGGCTCGTGATAAATTGATCTGTGATCTGCAAAAAGACCTCATAGGGTGCATGAGCCCTGATCCCCAGTCCGGTGTGTGTATGTATGGGAACACGTGTATTTTGTACATACGTGTGTATGATGTCATTACAACGTGGCAAGAGCCCAGAAGCTGTAGGTTTCCGGCTGTGGTGCGGTTTAGATCATCAGCCAAAATACTCTGATGTCATATGTGTCGATAGCACAACGGGTAGAAACACAATTTACAGCAACTGCCTCGTGCCTCTGCTCGTACACAGATATTTCTTAGTAAAGATTAAGGGCAGGATTACCTTTCTGAAAGAGAGGGAGAGACAAGGAGCGGGGAGTGAGAAGGTGAGAGAAGAAAGTAAAAATGAAATTGCACAATATTTCACCCAAGAGAATGGCTCCAGACCTCTACCGATCCCAACTTACCGGCTCCGCCAGTCTTTCTGGGGGGAGAAAACAGTTGGCACATTTTTGTCAGGGTGAAATAAACAGAGCGTGGTTTTAAACAAGGAGTAGATACGGATTTTTAAAGCCTCTTGGCATGATGAAGAGTGGGAGATCAGGGAAACAGAAGGGTCTGCTTTTTGTAAAATTCCTCCGGTTCCTACAGAGATCCTCTCCGACCACAAAGGTTTACAAGAGAAGAGAAAGTACAATGAATTCTCTCATAACTGCTTGTGCCTCACAGAACTGAATTTTTTATAAGTATGTCCTGAGTCCTGGCATAAGGTACTTTTTTTTTTTTTTTTTTTTTTGTGTCTAGCAGTAGAAGGACTTACTTCTTTAAAAAGTAAACCCCAAATTTGGCTAGAATAGGTAGAAATAGTTAGGACTCAGATTTTTTATTTTTCCCCAGACACGTGTCCAAGTTTATTTGCAGGGTATCTGAAAGTTACCATGTTTATCTGAAATTTATGCTGCTCTGTGGTTATAAAATTGTTTAAAAACTGGATTATAACTTTGGTTTTACATCTTTTGGTTGGAGATTTTAGAGCAATGGCATTGCTTTCCTAATGTAAATGTCTTTGTACCTTTTACTTAAGCAAGTTCAGTCTTTATCTTTGCTTTACTACACCTTTCTTTCTTCAGTATTACCACTCTCCAAAACCTTTCAGCAGGTGACTGACTCTCTGTTCAGCTTTACACGTGAAAATACAAAAAATTCAAGGTTTTACAGTAGCTGCTCATTTCTTACAAGTAGGGAATGTTCAAGTGTCTGTCCTAAATTACATTTTTAATTATTTGAAAGAGGCAAATCCGATACACTCTAACCACTACCACAAATATACCTTAGTGATTGCTTTGGCACCCAAATCTAAATCTTTGTTATACTGCAATGCTCAGATAGAATATAGAAACATAAACCATCCTTGGGATAGTCAAAACAGCTCCAGGCTCTAGGATTTTGAGCCCAAATTTCAGAATAAACTGTTCATTTAGAAGTGTCATCGTGGCTTGGACTTAACGGTAAAACAGCATCTAATTGTTTATCAAATATTTTCCATACGCTCGTTTTTGACAGGCGTGAGCCGGTAAGTCCTGGCAGCATGGGTGATTGTAGTGCCAGAGCTGGGAGCAGATCATCTGGGTTTGATGCATCTCCGAGGAAGTTCTGGCAACATGAATTGTAGAACCCGCTCATGTGGACTTGTCAGGCTCATCATGCAGCAAACTGTGAGCAATTTATTTTATTTTCGTATATAGTGTATAGAAAACAAGGCCAATTTCATGCAAGAAGCTAACAAAAGAACGGGCTAAAGCAACATCTCAGCCGCATCCTGACTTGGACTGAGACTGCAGCCTGTGTATTTCCCCACCCGCTTTTAGCAAGGACAGGCAATAAAAAGGATCCAACTTATAATGACAGAAAAAGTAGGGTGGGATCCTGCTCAAACAATTGCATTTGTTCAGGGTTAATCTTCAAGCAACTAAAAAGGGGGATGAAATCCCATTTAAATATGGATGTCCTACGGGCTTCGGTGTGACTTCTCTAAGATACGTCCATGGAGTCCGTAGAGATCACTTCAACGGGTAAACACCACTAGGCTTTACCCAGTACTCACTTTCTGTAGGCTAATGTCACAGAGACGTCATCATAAACTCCTGGAAATATTTAACCACATAAAACAGGATTTATGTGCTCTAACTTGGGCATGGGTATTAGAGACATCAAAGCGTGACATCTACAGTCCCCCCCTTACAATCCATGGAGGAAAATAAGCACATCTAGCACACCATTGCATTTTCAGGTAGGTCTGCCCAAAGCATTTTTCCCCATCAGGCCACTCTTTAGGGTCTTCATTCCTACAATACTTCTGAGAGGGACAGAAGTGCATTCAGTAGCAGGGCACAAAGTTGCTGGAGGCAATGTTCACAAAGGTATTTAGACAACTGCTCCTAATTAGGTACCTAATTTCTTCCGAACTCCACAGACAGACAGTGTTTGCCTGAGGTTAAGCTGTAAACCATCATCACCTCGTAATACCTGGCTCTGCACTTTGCCTGTGGTCACACAGGAAATTTTTTGGCGGAGCAGGGAAGACGTGACTTTTGCAAGTTTAGACCAACTCGAAAGCTACCTACTCACCTGTCCCCTACGTTATCTCTCGGGTTTGTGTAGCTGGTGCTCCTTCATCTGGCTGGTTCCTACGCCTCCATGTCTCACTGGATTCACTGCTTATGAGAAGCTGCCTAATATATTATCCTCAACAAAATGACTCCTACTGCAAACAGGTTATTTGAAAAGCAGTGTCGATATCCCCGGAGAGGATTAGCAGAGCCTCCTTCCAGCAGGATGGCAGGGTCTCCTTTCTTCCCTGGCACCAGAACCCTCCTTGCCAAGTTCGGGTACCCTAGAAGGACCAACCCTCACCCGCCTGCTGGAATGTCAGCTCCACAGCTGGAACCTCTGGGGCAGGAGGCATTCAGGCACGTTTCAAAGCAGGCCAAACTCACAAATTAAAGAAAAAAAATAGTTTGTTCAGTTTTTAAAGAGATGCAACTGCTAAATGAACCGACCGTTCCCAAACCTCCCACTCACACCCTGCTCTCAGCCTGCTCAGGGCACTGAGGACCAGCTCAGCAGCCGCTGTGCTCCAAGGCTGATATAAACGGTCCATCAGATGAGGCAGGTCTGGTTTAGAAGCTGAGTAGATACGACAGTGCAACAAACAAATACATCCCTCTTCTGGTTGGAGCTTGTCAGCCCCAAAACGCGGAGCGATGCTAGCACAGCTGCAGACCTGTTGCTCTTGAGGGGAAGGGAAGGCTCAGCCACGCTTCCTCTGCTCACGCTGGGCTTCATGAAGCCAGTACACCGTGAGAAAGACCAAACTGTCTCTCACTGCTCTGTGTGGCCAAGTGAAGATTTACTTGCTCAGAAATAAAAAAATACCAAGATACAGGGACTCAGTGTCAACAACAACGGGTACAGAGGCTTCAGGCACGTCTGCACAGCGAAGGTGAGAAACGTTTGTGCTCAAAACGTTTTGAAGGGTAAGCACCTAGTTGGTGTCCAAAAGCTGGTTTAGTGACTGTTGATACATTTCCCCAACCCCAGATATTCAGAGAAAGACACTTCCTATTTTTCTAAAAGAATTTTCCGCTCTGTCATAAAATATGTCAAACCGCTGATTATCCTTTAAACTCGGATGGATGCTTTCCCTGTTCTACAAGAATAACTCCTTGAAATTAGTTATAACGACACCACAAAAGCGCACAGTGTTTTATAATTAACTGCTAACAGGTAGCTACGTGATTTGAAAAGGTTTAATAGATTTAATTAAACCACTTAAACGTTTACATTGCTCTAATCAACTGTTGGGAAATGAGCATGGCACCTGGTTTTACGATTAATTTTTAAAAGCCTTTTATGAATATAAATAGGCTTTTGGTGGAAAGCTGTGTATTCATTAGTAGGTGTAAGAGGTGAATGCTTGCACATCTTACTCCTTAGGAAATGAGTGTGGTTTCCTTGGCAGATGTTTACAATGAACGGAAAAGTTCCTGCCTGGCACGAGTTTGACAGAAACTGCTCCTGACAGAGTTAATCCCTCAGATTTCCATCTTCATCTAACCTGCTGCCTGTGTGTTAAAGATGACGGCATGACAAATGGCTGATTATATTCCTGGTTTCTGACAGGTCGCTGCTTCACTAGGTACAAGTACATCATTTTTTAACCGCAAGTGGCAAATGGGCTCTTCACAATGCTGCAGGTTCGGGTTAAAAATTCATTGAACATCTTGAATAACATCACTGATTTTTGTTTGTGTTTCATCTGTCCATGGGAGAAGCAGCTGTGGTGCCACCTGGTATTAGAATGCTGAAAAAAAAATAGGTGACACCCCACCAAAAGAGAAGTTCTGGCACACAGCACGAGCAACACGAGGGATGGGCAAGTTTGGAAGCATCGTTGGGCATTCCTTTGTGAAGATTTATGTCTCTATAAAAGTAAAGCAAGAAGTCCCCAGTGAGGGTTGGGTGGAAAAGACATCGGACACCAGAGTCCTTGTATCACAGTCCTGAGAAAAGCTCGCTGGGAGCTGCTTCTGACCTGGCGAGGTTGGCAAAACAGGGGGTCCCTGCTCTTGGAATCCTGCTGTGTCCATAGCCAAATGTCATTAAAGTTACAAGAAGTCCTCAGTATTTTCTCCTCCAAAGTGGCTCAGCCAACAGCACGATGCTGAGAGGCATGAGTTCAGCCTGAACATGTTCACCCTACACCTCACCTTCTGTTTCTTGTCCTGCGTAAGCATCCACCACCAGGTAACCGTTAAAAATAGGAAACTGAGGAAGATGGATCTTAGTTTTATTTTGGAAGTTCCTCAGTTTTACTTGCTTGCTCAGTTTTCTAAAAAAAAAGGAAATGGCATCACCAGGATGTGATGTTGGAGTTGGGGTTAATGCCTTAATTTCATACCACATGTTGAAGTATTCCACATTTTTTGAACAATAAAAATAAGTGTAACAGTGAAACACAGGCTTTCTTTATGAGAGAGAAGTCATCTAGATCAACCACAGTTTGGAGTCAAGACAGATTTTGGCCTATTAAACAATAGAAAAGGGGATGTAGGTGCTATTGCTGCTTTACTTCCATTTTGTTAAACTCTGTTGATCACAGCAAAAGTAAAAATGATCTGTGAAATAAGCACACACACAACTCCTCCCTGTGTTTAAGTCTTGTATAGCCAAGTAAACTCCACAACGAGAATTTCAAGGTATCATTAATTTTTAACTGTGGTGTATTACACTTTCATATATTTTATTTGTCAATTTTTTTACTGTATATTATAGAATCATAGAATCATAGAATCACCAAGGTTGGAAAAGACCTAAAAGATCATCCAGTCCAACCGTTCACCTGTTATCAATGGCTCCCACTAAACCGTGTCCCTCAACACAACATCCAGTCTTTCCTTGAACATACCCAGGGTCGGTGACTCCACCACCTCCCTGGGCAGTCCATTCCAGTGCCTGACCACCCTTTCTGAGAATACTTCCTATCACAATAACACCCAAAAAGAAGGTGAAACTGTATTAGGTGCTGTTGTACAGATGTATAACAAAGCAAGATTCTCCATTCCTCAACTGGGTGGGTTCATGCTTGACCATGTAGCACACCTTCAGGGACCAAGTGAAGAACATCTGTTCTCAGAAAGTGGGCTGCGACAGAGCAGGGCTTCCGTAATCTGAACAAAGAAAAAAAAAAAAACAAAACTAAATGCAAAGCTAAAAAAATGACTGAACATTCCAAATTAATCATGATTCATAGCGTCAGTCTTTAGGTAGAACTATGCAGTGTGTGTGGTCTTGGCAGGCTCTGATGGGTTTACCAGAGGGTTACTGTTAGACGGAGCACAAGGCGGAGATATTTCAAATGTGCATTTAAAAACCTCTACATCACGTGAAGAGAAAAAAGTCTTTAACATTAGATAATATAATAAAATATTCTATATGGATGAACCAAGACACGTCTGTCTGTCAGCTGCTTTGGGACGATATTGTTTTATACTACTAATGTAAGTGTATTTTGCACTGCAGGGCTAAATATAAAGCAGGCGTCACACAGGCTGTTATGCAAGCATGCCCATTCAGCTTTGCCAGCCAATGTCGGCGCTGACCTCACAGCACCCCGTGCCTAGGGCCCCTCTTTCACAGAGAATGCCAATTGTGCTCGACTTGTACCGCGGAGAACAGAGGCTAAAACAAGACCCACCACCAAACTTATTTTCACTTGAGATCAAAGCCAGACTTGAGTTCAGCTATCCAGACATCAAAGAGCAGCGCAGAAGCCCACTGTGCCACTTCAGCCTGAAATTATGTCCTTGTTATGTACAGTGGGAAGGTTTATCTCAAAATGCAACGTAAAAAATTCAGTTAGCTAAAAATAACAAATCAATGTAAACAAGAACAACAATAATAGTAGTAATCATCATCACCATCACCTGGATTTGATCAGTAAGAACACTGCTAATTAAAAGAATTGCTTCTATGTCGCCAAGATTTTGTGTTAAGTGGACTATAAAATGATTGAGTAGAAAAACCTTATCCACAGACAACTAAAGCAATATCATTTTCTTCCTAATGGAATGTGGTGACACTCTGAATTGGCTTGAGCGGCTCATGGTTTTACTGTGTTGCATGAACAGAGACATCAGAACTGTCTTCTAGTTTGATCTGTCTTTCTAAAATGAAGATTATAAGCCACTGCAGCTCTGTTTCCAAAAACCCTTTAAAATGACCAGAAGGCCACCCACTGCTCCAGGCGAGTGAGGAAGCAGGAGATGGTTCCATGGGTCTGGCTACGGTCAGCTCTCATTTGACAATCACATTTCCTTGCAAGTGGGCACATTGATACCAACCGGTGTGAAGACTTCACTAGTGCCACCAAGGCAGGGGAGTGTTAGATCTGCAGCGCTTTGTTCTCCAGGAACAAGACAGAGAAGACATGATTCAGAGAGCTGGTTTCCTAAGCTGGAGGAATGACTACGACATACTTTGAAGCAGACGATGCACATGCACAAGTTGGCCACTTGCCCAACTTCGTACACGATTTTGACAATAAACAGCAAAGCGTTGATACCACCCTGCTGTGCAGCAGTGAGAGAATGCAGACCATACTTTTAGCTAGTCCAACGGCATTTAACCTTCTTCTTTTCATTTTATTTGAGACACTACATGAAAAAAATTCAGTGGAGGTATGTAGACTTAGCTAGAGAACCATCCTACTGACAATAGACTGGTTATTCACAGTTGTTTACAGCAAACCTCTCATGAAGCCTGTAGAACCCCAAGGACCTGGAAAAGAAAAGGTTGAGCAATGCACTGATGTAATAAATTCTTCAGTATCAAACACATCCCATGAAATATAAGCAAAGATGCCAGGAATGGGCAGTGGATGTCACAAACAGCCACGCGTGCATGCAGAATCCATAGACCATATTGGGCTGTTTTCTGCTGACGTACTGCTACAGCATCAATGTGAGTTCTCGGTGAATTTTCTTGTGAATACCGTGGCCCACCTCACCGCTGATCCCCCAGTAGGTAGTAAAGGTGGGCTGTTACCTTATGTGGACTGTGACTGGTTAAAGTTATGAAAGGTATGCCTAGACGAGGTGGTAGACACACAAGGGTTGTGGACCTTCGAACATCCATACCAAGGAACTGGTCAGAGCAATTTCCATCTTCTTTCCAAGCAACGTGAGCTTCCTGCTGTGGAAACGAGGGTGTGCAGGGCAGACAAGGTATACAGCACACACCTGGATCCAACAAGAGTGGGACGTGTGGAGGTGCTCCAAGAGCCTGAGGCTCAGGTCTAGTGATACCTGATCGTCTCTCCCCTCTGCAAGGGCTTTTCATTTGTTAATGTACAAGAAAGTTTTAAAATAATAAAAATAATAAAAAATGACTTGCCCATTGAGCCCCTAGGAGTCCAGTCTCCCGAGCTGTGATCTAGGCAGATTTGCAAGCAGCAAGCAATAAGTCAGTGATCTGGGCCCTGAACATATTTATGTATTAAGAAAAAAATTATTTGAGCATTTTACTACATGAATGTGTAAATATAGAAGGAAACAGTATCTTTAATTTATTCTAAAGTACTAGAATTTCAGAAAGAAATTATTCAACCTCAGTTTTGGCATCAGTCTGTTTCTGTTATTGTATTTTATTAAATTTTTATATTGTAATATTCTTCAAAACCTAAATATTTATGAGAAGGTGCCAGTGAATTAAGACTCCACACAGAATTTCATTAAAAATCTTTGTATTTTTCCTGTCCTATAAAAATAAATAACCTTCTCTTCAACTGGCCAAAACACAGTCATTCTGAATAAGAGTGCAATTCATCATCGATCCAAGTCGCTCTTTAACAATACCCTTTGTCTCCCTGACATACGCCTACACTCATGGCTTTTTGAAAATTTCCACTCTTAAATGCCTGTAGAACTAAAAACATTTACTGAAAATACTTTGTCTCTTTCTTCCAAAACATATTTTAAAGAATAATGAGACAATTTCAGCATAGCTGATTGATAGCTGTGGGGTTTACAAACATTAAGCCTGAAGAGAAGACTTTGAGCTCAACTGGACGTACCACCTAGTAGTTTCCAATCAGAAAATCGTTTGGTGACAGTAATACACAGGATAGAAACAGGGGCCAGAACCTCAGCTAGAATAAACACAGCGGCAAAACAACAGATCAGCTGTGGCCAGACCAGCTTTCCCAGTTTACAGCAACTCAAAACCCATGGTGCTTTGTAGCTTTGTGCCAAAAAGCCCTGGAACAGGTCACTTTTAACACAATTTCAAAGTGGGTGGAAAAATTCTTGGTGGTCATAATGCCTGCACCTTCAACAAATAAAAGCAAAAAGTTATTTTAAACTCTCATGTTAATCGCTCACTCAGTTTTGCTTTCTGTCTAAGTAATATTGTTCTAACACTTGTGCCAAGGGGAGCCTTGCCAATATTTTCACAGAATGTTGATAGGTTTTGCCAACATTGCATTAAAAAGGACATCTAAGAAATGCAAACATCTAGTAGACTTTTATGAAAAGTGATGTCTGTCTGGTATCTCATACCACTGGATAAAAAATAAAACAAACTAAGAACTAGACCTCTGGAATGCATTCATACTTCATACGACAAAGAGGCTCACTCTTTGTCCTGTGTATATATTATCCCAAGTATATATTAATATATATTGTTATTTCTTTTCAGTTACCCAGACGCACCCACAAAATCTCACGCTGTCCTTATCGTGAAGCCCTAACAGTCTACAGAACAACAACG
The DNA here is from genome assembly GCA_011057875.1 of Pterocles orientalis. NCBI lineage: Eukaryota > Metazoa > Chordata > Aves > Pterocliformes > Pteroclidae > Pterocles > Pterocles orientalis. The sequence continues at coordinate 708,296 of WKFP01014368.1, read as the reverse complement.
ACACAAGAACATACAGAAAAGGAGAAATAAAGGAAGGAAAAAAAAAAAAAAGGGTGATGATACTGAGGTCATGAGACTAGCCAGGTCGGTAAACGTATCTAATGAGTTCAGCCCCTTTTTACTTTCCTTTAGTGTCCTGTAGGCTGCGTAACTGTGTACTAACCTAAACCCAGTTAAAAGGGCTGGGCCTTTGGTCATCGGGGAGGGGGGACAGTATCACTGTGTATCACATTGTGTATTTGTATATAGTATTATTTTCAATATTATTGTAGTTTAGTTATTAAATTGTCCTTATCTCAACCCACGAGTCCTCTTTTCCATTTACCTCTTTAATTCTCTCCCCTAAAATTGGGTGGGGGAGGGAACTGTGTGAGCAGGTGTGTGTGGTTTGGCCCCCAGCCAAGGGCCAACCCACCACATATGTCCTTCACTCCTTTTCCAGAGAAACAGAGACCGTTACACATGAACTGCTATAATGTTCTCAGAAATATGCAGAGGGAGGCAATACAAGTCAGCAAAGAGACAAAACGTGGCATAATTCTGATGCAGAGTGAATCCCAGAATTTTATTTTATCCATGAAAAAAATGAAGCTTCATCTGCAAGCCAGGCTGAATGGCAATGTGTGGGAGATACAGATCCCTGGAAATCCTGAAGGTTCAGCCTCTGAAGCAAGGCAGAGGAATGGAAGGGCTTCATCCAGCTCTTGGCCATGTTCTGCCAACACCTCACTCAGAACAGACCTGGGTATAATACCTTGATTTTTGTGAAGAAGCCAATTTTGATCAAAATGAATTATGTCATATAAAAATAATGGGAAAAGACAGGATTAAGACAGGATTAAAATGTGAAGTTTAAGGCTTAATACTCGCTCCCACATTTTCATCAGCATAGACCACAACAAATGGTTCTGAATGAGCAAGCTGTTCCTGACATTTACAGCAAAAGGCACAAAAATACCTGGTTAAAAAATGTGTCAATGAGTTGATGACACAAGTTTAGAAGCTCAGAATCATGGAAGAGAGAGTAAGGGTTACGACAAAGCGCCCTGCAATGGAACACAGGCAGCTTGTGGTTCGTTACCGCGAGAAGGGGAAGGGATGCAATGTGAAGGTGTAAAATGCGTTAGGGACCAAGTTCTGCACAACAGCACCGTCTGAAATGGATGCAAACTGAATGTTGCAAAGCTCCGGTAGTTAACACTTAAGATTTGATTCCATGTGAATGAAAATGAAAGATTGTTCCCAGAGACGGGAGCTGAAGCTTTAGAAAGGAGGTTGAGGTGAACACAATCCCTGTTTTACAGGCATCGAGCCCAGGAAGGACAGCTGTGGTCTAGTGCAAAGACAACAAAGAAAAGCAAAGGAGGGTGATGAAGAATTAAGTTTCAGGCATTCTGAGCTTGCCCTGGTGTTGAGCAGCACTGAGGAGACTGGAAAAGAATTTGAATTTGACTTGGAGTGGAGGACTAAACCTGTGAGTCACTGGCACGGAGCTGTGTTTGTAAAGCAGATCCACAGGAGGGGAAAACAGAAGCAGGATTAAGAGACGAGTGCCCTGGAAGCTCAGAGAAACCTGGGGGGAAGGCATGTGGTCTCCCCACAGAAACAGTAGCAGCAAATGTTCCTTGCACGCATTGCTGTAACTTGTGTTTGAAAATTCAAACTTTTGTTTAAAGAAATGCAGTGGAGCACGGCTGAATATAAATAAATTGTGTTATATAATGGCCGGAAGATGATTTCCAAGATCTAAAGGATGGCTCTTAATAAATAAATTTGCTGCAATATTTGGATCACGCTGTGAGCAACAAGGCAATCACCGCTGCCAAGCACTCATGGTATTTCATATTATTCAAGTTCTTTCCTCTCGGGTTCTCATTTCACGTCTGCTAGTGTCTCACTGTCTCTTAAGTATATTTTTACTTCTTCCAGTAAATTTACTGTAGCATAGTAACTCTTTCATATAAGTTTAGACAAAGACTGCACGACTCCTTAAACTGAGTATGCTGTTTCAATAACTTTATAATACAAAGTAATACAGAATTTGTACTGTAGAGGTAAACAGAGCATTACAAACCATGGTCAAGAAACGTCTATAAAAATCTATAATAGTTCCATAAATTGTACCAGCTTTATCCTTGTTTAATTCTAGGATATTTCCCCCAGGTTTTGTTCATTCCGTGGTGCCATTTCCCCATTTATATTTACACATTTCTTACACCTATTTGCAAAATTTCTTTTGCAGACGACAGACTATGCTGAGCATGGGAAAGCTGAGCGTGATGGGACTGTTTCATTGAGTTCTCGTGGTCAATTGACCCAGAATAAAAAGTTCAGTTTGCGCTGAGAAATATAACAAGCACAGCACATCCACAATCAATACTGAACACTGCAATTAACTGGTAATAACTCTGAAACCACCAGATTTACAGCATTTCAAACTGCAGGAAGAGTTAGAATAGACATTGTCCGGTTGCCCTCTACTGTTTAAGGTTAGAAAGACAAGGCGTGTTTTACAGGGCTGTGAACAGCAGAATTTGGGGGAGGTGGGTGGCTGCGGGACTAGAACAGGAAAATAAAGGCTTGCATGTAGGATTTGTATCTTTATAAAAAATCCATTCATTTTAAAATGTAATATCAGAGAAACAGGAACTCTCTGAAGAGGAGTTCATGAAGAAGCAAACGTAGAAAGTCCAAAAATGTCACTTGATTTCTGTGAGACTGCAAAACTCTTACTTTTCCTGGGGAACCACCTTCAGGAACAAATCCTGAAGTTGTAACACAATTTCCCATTCGAGTCAACGCCAAAAATCTAATTCTCACAAGTTTGAACACCCAGCTGAAACTCCTGGCCTGGGGAACTCGACCTGGGAATGTGGCAAGAAACACTGACTTCTCTTCTCTTCTCTTCTCTTCTCTTCTCTTCTCTTCTCTTCTCTTCTCTTCTCTTCTCTTCTCTTCTCTTCTCTTCTCTTCTCTTCTCTTCTCTTCTCTTCTCTTCTCTTCTCTTCTCTTCCATCTGCTTTATCGTTGAGTTATTATTTGGTATCCTATATATCAATTTGAAAAATCCAGGGGCTGTGCTACCCAAATAATTGAACTAAACTGAATCCAGGTGTTTCTTGAGCCTCAGCAAAGTTCAGCGCTAAAGCTCTGGAATGGTGATGCTGGAATGACGAGCATTTCCAGAAGTCAAGGGGAAGATTTACTGCCCTGGGAAGAGGCCCTCTGTCCTAAACAAATGAAATCGCTGCTTTCCCATCAAAGTGATCATATTTATCCCTTATAGAGGGTTTTCTTCCCTCAACTGTCTCAAAACAGTAGGTACAAACCCAGCCATGGCATGACATGAAGCACCCAGCCTCCAGTAGGGCTTTGAGAAAGCAGGTGGGTGACGGCAGCCCGTTGCCATCGCCATAATGCGTTGGTGGTATAATGGTGAGCAGAGCTGCCTTCCAAGCAGTTGACCCAGGTATGAGTTAGGTGGTGTTGGGTTGACGGTTGGCCTTGATGATCCTTGAGGTCTTTTCCAACCTTCATGATTCTGTGATTCTATCAAAAGAGCTAAAGAGCTCCACAGAGATGTTCTGCTTGCCTGATCAGTCAGCTGATCTTTACCATCGCCCATAATGGCAAATCAGATTTATATGGGCCAGGAAGAAGGCGAGAGGCTGGATGGGATGGATTTAACTGCAGCAGAAGGGGAGGCAGGATCGCTATAAAGCTGTCAAAGTGTTTTTTTCAGAGAGAAGGTAGCAAGAGAGGGTCTAGTGCTCATTAGCAATGGTGGACTTGGGCGAAAAACCTTTGGGTGATTTTGGGTGATTCAAATCTGCTGTATGGAACCACTAAAAGAGTTTAATCATCTTTGGATTTCTATGAAAAAAAATCAAATTATTGCCACATGGCATCACTGTGGAGTATGGCGGGGAGGAGGGCAGGAGTCTGGAATGTCTCTCTTGTGCATTTTCTTCATCAGACTCATTTAGGTTTCTTACACAGCTCTGTGTTCCTTGTATTTGTTCTGCATGCCCTTTGGATATCTTTATTGCTCCAAATTATTGCTACATCTTGTGACCTTAACTTGAGCTTAGCACGGTTTTTTTTTTTTTAGGATTGTGTATATTTAGGGTCACTACCAATTAACTTCAAGATGACATTGAATTCACATAATAAATTCAAGAGAATGTGGCGTGTAGAAAGCTCTCAGTGCCTCTAGGGAGAAGATTTTCTGCCTCTAACAAAACACTCTGAACCGACCCAGATGTGCAAGAGCAATACTCGCTGACTGCACAGCACAGGTTCTGGAGTCCTTTGATTTTAGCCTCCCCGTTTCTCTCCTAAACATCTTCAAAGGTCTGCCTTTCCGAAAAGAGACCTTCACCCGTCCTTACGTGCTGACAGACCGAACAGGAAGGGCACGTGGAAGCTCTTTTTGTTTCATTGTTTGATTTATTTAAAAAGCAAATGTGAAAGGTCCGACACACGTGACACTAGGATCCAGGACCCCACAACACTTGGCTCAGCTCCGTATCGTGGCCAACTCAGAGGAGTAAATAGCTGCAACAGTTATCCGAGTGAGTCCCCCACACTCGTCTAACACAATGAAACTCCACCATAGTTAAACCGTGTCCAACATGTCTCTGTCACTTACGAAAAGATGAAATACTGACAGATCACGGAAAATGGAGAAGATCTGGTTCGTTGGAAGTGACAGTGTGTCTGATTTTTGTTCAGACTATAGGAAAATCTGAAGGAAGTTGTGTAAATAAGGGGATTATTCAGTATTGTTTACAGACTGACTGGTTCAGACCTCTCAAACAGCACTGCACATGTAGATAAGAAAACAATGAATTTAGACTATCCAGTAGATAAGAAAACAATGAATTTAGACAATTTGCCCCGAACTGACTGAGTAGAAATCAGTAGCAAGACTAAAGGATGACGGAGGGCCTGACCCTTCACAACCACTCTACGTACTTCCTTACAACAGCTCAAAGTGGCTGTGGTCATATTTTCTGTGGTGTAAGGCAGTTCAGAGACTACTTCGTGAACACTTAAAAGTGCATCTATGTCTCCTACACCAGAGTCCCTGAAATGTTAGTCATCATTCCAACTGATGCTCTGTATTATCAGTCAATCTACAAATAAATTTACAAACGCCCTTCTCCATCTTCCAAGATTAAGACAGAGGAAACCAGCTTCTAAATGTACCTCAGAGATATTAAAAAGCAAATTATAGCCATCTGTTACTCTTATAATTCTCAGGAAATAAACATCACAGCAATGGCAACTCTCAGAGATAACTTTGTGGAAGTCCAAGCTTCGTAGGAGAGCAAAACCATTGATTTGGGAAGATTCTAAATATTGGGACTTCTGAAATGGGTCCTACATACCTAAACATGGACCAACGTGTATTGATTGTATGGCTCGCACCTTCTGGCAAGAGCTCAAACTGCTTTTACATACCTCTGGCTGTATTACATAGAAGTCAGGAAACACAACTTCTACTGTCTGTTCTACACTAGATTAAGCACCACTCTGTTCTGTCAAAGAACAGACATACACACTCGGGAGAAAACTTCACATTCTGGCTCCTAAACGGACAAAAATGCCCATCTACAGCTCTTACAATGTGTGTGCAAGTTCTACAACGGTTCCTCTAAACTCAAGATTTCTTGACCATCCTTTAGAAGTTCTAAACTCTGCAGTGCCCTGCATGAGGCTGCATGTTGGTTCTGGATTTCATTTACCACAATTTGCCTTCTTTGTCTAGGAGCTGGTATAACAGACAGAACATGCCATTCCTCATATTGTTTAATTACCAGCAAGTCTCCTGGCATGTTTCTTTTCTCATGCCAAAGAGCGCTCTCTCAGACAACATCTGAGAACAGTTTGGGAATAGCAGAGGATATAGGAGAAAGAACATTTAGCTATATGGACGCGAATTGTGCCACGACACATTCCTTAACAGCCCGTTTCAATTACGTGCACAGATGCAAAGAAGAATTCTAACCCCTGGGCTCTTAGCTCCTTTCCTGCTCACAGCCTGTAGTCACCCAAACCACCAACCCATACAGAAAGGAGTCAAACATGACTGAATATGCTTTGAGCTCTACCTAAGGATTTCTCCATCCCCCTCCTTTAATCTGGAAACCAGGACTGAGAAGAAAAACTCTCTGAAAATATTATAACAACGCGAAATGCCATTGCAGACCAGTTACACCATAGAAACGTTGGAAAGGTCCCAGTGCAACGGCCACTGCAGACAACAGGGAGGCTCCTAATGACATTGCTGGGCACTGGATTAAGTTCAAAAAAAGTGAGAGAAGATACAAACTGAACATATACATGGAATTCAATAAATATAATTCAGGAATAAAGAAAACAGCGACAGTACTAGAAGCATGCAGCTAGTCAGGAACCCCGTCAAAGGCACAGGAGTAGAAATTCCTCAACAAAACTTCAGTGAGAGCCAAAGAATGTGGATTTGCTTCACTAATGATGACAAGTTCAAGGCAACTACAGAAAGAAGAGTGCTGAAAGACAAACTGACACAGGCTGTGCACCTCGTCCAAGGAGGGCAGATCCTGTTCCTACAGGAGGATGGGATCATTCAGAGCACCGAGCAACGGCTGCTGTAATGAAATGATGTACAGCAGGTCAGAGGCATACAAAAGCTGCTTCTTTCAGGGGGATACTTACAGGCTTTTTCTGGTTTAGAGCTGATAATAAATTAAATTGTCTGTATCGAGAAACAGCTGAGAATCCCCAAGCACAGTATGGCTGTGGATACGTTCAAGAGGGGAACCTTCCCCTTGCCCAGGTTTATTGTCAACACGGCTTAACAGCAGCCAGATCTCCCTCTCCGGACGGAGATGCTGATGGTGTTTCTGTATTTACAAACTGTGTTAGTTAAGTTCACTAGGGGACTGAAGGGTTTCCAACGGGAAGCACAGGCAATGCCACACACTCAAGATGAAAGCAAGCACTAGCATGCACTAAAGGTCCCTTTTTAAACTGCCGGATGGCCTCAGCATTCCTCCTGGCCCCCCAAACCAGAGCCTGCTGGGGGACACCTCGATACAGAGACGAGAAAAATCAACGTGCTGAAGGGAGGAGGAGAGAGTTCTGCTTGCCAACAAGGACTTTGGCTTTCATTCTGCAGATGAAGATGTAGCTGTATCTGGAGATGTTCCTAAGATTTAACCTTACTTAAGTAGCTTTGAGGTATTATAACTATTAAAGAACTCTACCAACCAAAAATACCAGGGAGTAAACTGGCTTAATAAAGACCTGGTTCCTACAGGCGGGTTACACTGGTTTAATAAACTGGGATCTTAAACGGCAACCTTGGAGCTATCATTCTTGCTTTAAGAATGGTTTCTCTGGCTTTAGGTTCAGGTCACTCTTAACCCTAAATTAAACTGATTTCTCATAGAGCCAGGCTTTAGTGCTACAAAATCTTAAGAAATCTCCAAATTTAAAAAAAAAAAAAAACAACCCTACTTACGCATCTCCCAGTTGCTCTAGTTTTGTTTTTGCACAGAACTTCCCCAGAGCCTGCCTTGTCTTGCCATTTGCACCCAGCTCTGTCTCCCAGCAGTGTCCATTTACAGCCATTCACTGAAGATTTTGATGTTAAAACCTGTACTGGGTGTGTTTACAGATATCCGGGACAAAAAGGCAATCTAAACATAAGAAGGAATATCCAACCTGTACCTGCATTTTGATGTATTTGAATTCTAGACTACAAAAAAAAAAAGCCTGTTGTCAGCTTGAAGAATATTCTAGTCCTTCACTAATTAGACTAGGAATGGGTCAAGGATGGAAGACTTGCAATATTATCCTCACCACGCCTATGCAATGCTGTATCATGTCAGATCTGTAACGCTAGGTTTCATTTCGTATTTTTCAACTCATTTGCATCCTATGAAGGAATATAAGAAATACCTTGCACATATACACAGAAAAAAAAAGAAGAAATAAAAAACGTGATTGCACAGCCAGCCATCCCAGTTAGGCAGGTCTGTCTCCTTACCTCATGAACCATGTGAGACGTGGTCGAGATTACATCTCTGACTGCTAAACAATCCCAAAGAGGGAGAGTCACAAACTCAACAGGGCAAAGAAGTATTAGGCACATGAGCACACTAAAGGTGCTTCGTAGACAAGAAGTAAATCCAAACCTACGTTTAGCATGATTTTTTTCCCCTTTGTAACAAAAGAAAGCCCATTGACCTGAAGGAGCCATCGAAGTAGCCCCCTTCATGGAAGTGTACTCCTGCAATTAGCAGCAGGCAAACACCTAAGGGCAACTGGTGAGATAAAGAGGTTCAGGGGATGGGAGTCAACTGAGGAGGTGCAGGTAGGGTTAAATCCTCAAATAGAAGAGACAGTCCTACTGAAACAGACTGTAGTATATGCAGTCTGGTTTTTTTTTCCCTTTCATTGTTATTAATTACACAGAGTTGCCCATTCTGTTGAGTTGAATGACAACAAAGTTATTTGGGATTTTAGACTAGTGTAATAACAAGTACATGGAAAACAATCATCAGCAATGTTCTCTTTGTGAGGAGCAAATTTTGAGCCTTAGAGAAGAGCATGCACTTTAAATTGACCTAGAAAAATGCCAGCTCAACAGTATTTAGTAAGTGCATAGTTATTGAGACACAAACAATAATGAAATTAGTAAAAATTATAGCTTAAATCTCGTGTGCTCTATTACCTTCAAAGTGAAAAAGCAAACCCTTCTCTTTTTTAAAAAAAAAAAGAGCTCGGGCCCTTGAATCATCCCATGCTAAGCAAAGATTTTTTAAAAAATCATGGAATTTTGGAAAATTACAAGGACAGAAAATGTAATGAAATCATAGGAGAGACAGGCATGCATTATGTACACCTTCTCAGGAACAAACCAATAAGATACACCACTGACGTTTCTGTTTGCATGAGCAAACACCTCGTGGAATGAGACTCTTTGGAAGAACACACAGATTTACTTACCGTGAAGCTTCACTAATGTGATTTGCAACCAGGTTTTCAATCATTGTTTGCTCATGGGAAAAGGAACCAGAAACAAACGTAAACGACTGACAGCAAAATCCGATGCCCAACTGTTCCCTATCTTGCAAAAGAAGGTGCGTCCATACTTTTGAAGCTCATGTTAGATATTGGATGGACTACTTCTTCTCAAACCACGTTATGCCCATATTCCTTGGAGAACTTTCCTTGAAGAATCAGGTAAAACTATCAAAATTTCTCCCAGAGAAAAATAACCAACTGATAAGCAAATTGCTTCCAGGGCTGCTGCTACATTCACTGCTCATTTTTTCATTTCAACTTATCGATAGCCATAGAATAACTCATCCCCTCTTCCATACTTCTATAGAAGTGGTTAAAAAAGAATTTTAAAAAAAGCTAGAGGGCCAAACTATCAAAAAAAAAGAAAGAAAGCTAATGTTGAATTTATTCACAAGATGGTCCTCAGCTATTACAGCAATACAGATTTTTTTTTTTTTATACTTTGTACTTCTTTAATTGAATTCCTATCTGTACCCCAGTCTGGAGCCACACACATCTCACCTTTAAAAATATTGTGTCCACATAGCAAAATAATATAAATAAACAACTTTGGTGCAGTGATAGAAACATCAGCAATACACACTGATCACTCACACAATTAACAACTTCTTTGTAATGCCTGTTTAAATCTTTGGGGGAACAGCTGGAGAAATACATCATTACTAGAAGATGTTGCAACAGATGTCTCCCAACAATTTGCCACAAAAAATGAAAACTTAAATTATTTTATAAAGTTCCTCTGGTGTTTCAACAGTCTTTGAAGTACGGTATAACATTTTCTAAGAGCTGTGATTTATAGGCACGCTGTTTTATTTGGATTTTTTTGGTAAATCATGTGGGGTTCTTTTCCGCCCTTTTAATGTGACAGCTTAACTCCTCTCTTATGTCAAAACAAACCGAAAAAAATCCATAAGCAAAGGAAACTCTCTCAGGACCTGTAATTCACAAAGTTTACGCTGGCACGGTGCAGCTTCACGCCTGCGTTCTGCTGCAAACCTGGTGACTGGGATTTTATTACTTCATTGGAAATAAGGATCTTACACCTACTTTACACTAAGTGTACACTAAACATTGCAACGTGGTTATTCTAGATATCTCTAAAGGAATGTGGTGCAGCTACCTTACACAAATAAATGTCCCAGGAACGGTCGGCCAGCCCTGCACCGGCCAGGGGCGTTTCCTGGACAATGAACTGAACTTTGCTGGGGTTGGGTAGGTTCGGGGAGTCAGTCCTCCCGACACCCCACAGCCCAGAAGCAGCAGGATAAGTTTTCTGAAAGGAACACGGGTGTCTCTGTAACGTGCTGCACCATCCACTCTGGATGTGGTTTTAGCTCCTGAAGCAAAACCATTCCTCTGCATCCTTTCCCCTGGGGGTGAACCCTCACACGCCACCAGATCGAGGTGAGCTTCGAGCAGCAGAGCGCTCCTGGTGCCAACAAGAAAATAATTTGTCTTTGGGTTTGGTTTTTTTTTATTCCAAATGGCTTTAAATGTTGAAAATCCCCATGATATCTTTTTTCCCCAAATACTGATCGATTCTCAGAATTAAAATTCTATGCCAGCTTTGGGTTGGGCTTATTGTTTTCCAAAATTGTCATACTTTGTCCCCAAACATGGCATTCATTCACAGAGCTCTAGTTAACAACCTCTGAGTTGAGCAGATGCAGTGAATTATGTAATAAATCACCATTTACCAGAATTAGTGAAACCTGTGGTAACTCTAACGACTTTTCCATCCTCAGTTCCCTTAATTTATAAAGGAGCAAAGTACAGATGACTGAGCAAAAAACGGTTTTCATCAGCAATGCAAAACTGCTCGGACATATCTTTACAGAACTGAGAGTTTTCTTAACCTTTTTGTGGGCACCCTTTATAGTATTTTGCATTTGCTTTTTTTTTTTTTCTTTTCTTTTTTTTGGTAAGCAGAAGTCCTGGGGGCTGAAAAGCAATGATAAAGCAGAACCTTGGTCTGCTGTTCTGTAAACCCAAGGAGGAGCACCACTACACTTTAACAACTGACTGGTGAGTCATTGGAGGTCACAATATTAGTACCCGTCAGTAGCTAATTAAATTAATCCAAATACAGAAAAGCCTGAGGATCTATCTTTGCAGAAAGGTTCACATAGCTGTACAAACCTCATCTTATTTAGGCACCTACAAAACCAGGTAATTATTCAAAAATTGTGAAGTTATGCAGGGGAAAAAGTCTCTAAGAGCATTTCACGCTCATGCGCTGTTCTGAATTCAGAACACACTGATCCGGAAAAAATGTCCAGAAACCCAAGTGGCTGGCGACATCCATGTGTGTCTGTCGAGTTCTTTGACATTACGGAGGAATATAGGAAGAGCAGAACGTGCTCAGGTGCCACACTGTTCAGCATCTGATGTAAGTCTTGAGGGTGCACCAGTCATTAAGGGTTGGCTTAACTCTTTCAAGACCTTTAAACTACATTGAACAAAACTGTTCCTTGAGGATCCCAAGCCGACTGCTGAAGGCTTTAACCCTGCAAACAGAAATGGTGAAATGTTTTGGGTGATTTGAGGAGTAACCATAAAACTGTTGCTGTGTTTTGCTTCTCTAATTCTGCTTTTTTATGGATATTAAAAGAATATACATGGATGAACGGCACCACTAATAGAGATCTCCCCCCGTGTCAGTCTAAAATGTATTCTGAATTGTCATCTTTCCCTTTTGGGGGCTAGCTACCCTCTAAAATGCACGTTTCTAACAATTCTGCATGGTTTTTTTAACGAGGCAAGCTATTTGCATGTTCCAGTTTGATCTGTACATCTGGGATCTCTTTAATCACTCATGTTCTTTCTATGTAGAGAAACTATAGTCTCGCTCATACAACTTTGCAGAATGCCTGTTTGCTTTATGAAGGGAATTAGAAGAGTCTAGGAGTGTTGGAGTTAACTGCATGGGCTGGTTACTTGGGGTTTAACAATTCTCGCCATCCATGGCTGCCCATGTTGTGTGTGTTACATTCCCCGTTGTCCCCCAACTATTTGTACTTTTTGTGAGATGAATATTTTTCAAAGAATGATGTAAGACATGCAGCTGGTAATCAAGAATCTGTGCTTAAAGCAGTTTTAAAATGTGCTGGATATTCTAATCCCTTTAATTCTTCATTTGCATAACAACTTGTTTTCATATTGTCCCTAGGGAGTTTAAAACTGTGATCTAAGAAAAAGAGAGAGAGAGTTTCATATCCTCATTAAAACTTTCCATTCAATTTGACAGTAAAACTGAGCCTGCAACAATCTGTTCCAATTATTACCTGGTGCATAGGGAACGAGGTAACTGCCCAAACAACTTTCAAACAACTGCTTCTAAATAATATGTTTCAAACAGCATATTTTGAAATTATGGTCTGGACTAGAAGAATTTTTGCTGTTTCCTGCCTCTGCCCATCAGTATCACATGCTACCAGCCTATCTGTAAAGACTCAATAGGAGAAGGAAAGATGGAGGGACCTGTGTGTGGAGGACACCAGGGCATAGGAGAGCCTTGAGCAATTTTTCTCACAATGACAGTTTGAAGACAAAAGAGAAACAACAGAAATTTCAGCCAGACTTCATGAGCAGGCTTCCTCCTCCAAACTGTGAGACTTCATCCTGGGATGGGTGGATGGATGGGTGGGTGGATGGGTGGGTGGATGGGTGGGTGGATGGGGTTTTTTTAACAGAATATACTAGAGATCTCAAAAAGCTAGCTATACTCTGGCTCCGTGAGAAGCCAAGATGAGAAGTGACAGCAGCTTGATTTAACTTACTGTGTTGTCTGCTCTGAAATTCTGACAACGAGTTGGAATTGTGGGATGACAAGTTCTGGGACAATATCCTGTTTTCCAGTGTTCCATATGATTCTCCAGAAGCACAATGGTTTTGCTTAAAAAAAAAAAATTACTCACATAATGGGAAAGATCATTGAATGTTTTATATCAGATTTGTGTTTTGAATGCTGTATCTGCCCATGTTTGCAGAGTCTGAAAAGATACTCTGGAATAGGTGGCTTTTCCCATTTGGATAGTAAGCCATTTACAGAACTCTGGAAATAAACTGCTTGTAGCAAAATAATTGCATATTTTTATATTTTCTCCTAGAACTAACAGGAAGAAATAGGAGGGGAATTGTGTAACTGTTCCTTTAACCACTGTGCAAAAACGTGAAGTGTTTTTCGTTTAGCATGTGACATTTCCAGCTTTTTCCACTGTTAAACGAATTACCTAAGAAAAAAAGATTTCCTATGAGTAACATCTCATTAAAGTGAGATGTCCTTGAGAAGTTCTGCTGACTTTTATAAACGAGCAAAAAAAAAAAAAGAAAGAAAATTACCAGAGCTGAACACAAACCCAAGCTGGAAGAGCCAGAGCCCAGCAGACCAGCGAGAGATTTGAGCTCTGAAAGTCGACACATCAACAACAACCCACAAAAACCCTCGTGCAGAGCCGTCCGAGCACACCGCTGGAAACGGGTCTTACATCACTTGTGTGAGAGCCATGTTCGGTCCACAGCGTTTGCACGAGAGGCTGGGATGTTAGAACATCACTTTATTCCTTTTTTCACTTGTTCTCCTCTCTGACATCACTCATCCCCCAATTATAAGTACAATATTGTTTATGTAAGAAATAGTTTTTCTAAGGAGTGTTGTGGTGTATCATGACGGTTTGCTGAAGAGCACATTTTGTGTTCTTTTCATTTACTCCTACAAACGCAAAAATTGGAGTCAGCTGGCAATTTAGCTGAAATTAAAAGGATGAATATCACTTTAATGTTACAATTGGAACCAGATCACTACTTAAAGAGAGAAAGAAGCAGCAAGCTATGCCTTGCAGGGTTTGTAGAAGATTTATTGCAAATGCACAACCCAAAATCATTTAATGTGAGCCCAGCTAAAATGCAGTATATATTGTTTTATTTTTCATGCAGCTAATTCTGGCAGATACTAATTATCGCAACCCAAACCAGCACATGTATTTAATTGTCTCTAAAGCTGATGTATAATCCAGTAACACAACACAATCTCAAACAATTTAAATAGACTTAATTATTATTGGAAATTATACATCTTTCCTCATCTTGTGTTTAAAATATAATTCTCCTATTTGTATTGAGTGTTCTTAGATTTTTCTGGCTTGCCTTGATTTTTCACTCAAGAAAAGCCCAGCTCAGTAACATTTTGTGGCACCAGATGCACTTTTAAAACGAAAACACAGTAGAAGGCGAAGCTCATTGAAGTCAGTGAAAACAAAATCAGACAAAACAAACGCAGCTTGTGTCAGTTGCCTTTGGCTAGGATGCTGCCTCCTCTGCGTGTCGCTACATCATCAAGTAAATATGTGTGAGTGAAATCTGGTAATAATAGCAGAGGATGCACCAATGCTAGCTGTACACCAGCGATGAGCTCATCTGTTCAAAGCACTTCTCTTCAAGCTGTCAACGAGGCCATGCCTGCAGCGATGTCTTTTTTATTGGGCTTTGTAAAGGCTCCCTTGCTAGCTGAGCTCAAGAGTTCTCACGTGCTCCAATGACCTCCAATAATCCTACCCTCACCAAGTAGCTTGTCTTTCTCCTGGTCAGGGCATTGTTTTGTACTCAGCAGGTACAACTGTGTCACCATCCCTGGAGGGGGTCAGGAAATGTGTGGATGTGGTGCTGGGGGACATGGGTTAGTGGGTTGGGTGGGGTTGGGTTGACGGTTGGACTTGATGACCCTTGAGGTCTTTTCCAACCTTAATGATGCTACGATTCTGCTGTTGGGAAACATGCAGCTGCTGTAAAGAGCTCTGGTGAGAGCTGGGGCCGCTGCCTGCTGCAGGAAAAGGGCTTCCCCTGCCCTGCCAGACCTGACTCCCCGCGCCCGGCCCAGGGGTATCCTCTGGGATGCTCCCGAGACATCAGTCTTCACTGCTCCCTGGGTCTCCTCAGGGTTTCTGGGCTATGTCAGAGATCTGCCTGAGCAATAGAGATGAGACAAGCACCAATGGTCTAGAAACCTGTCCATGATTTCATGGTCAGTTTGCAGGAGAGAGTGAGCTCACACCCCTGAACGGTGCTGATTCTGGTGAGGAACAGGAGCTGGGGATCTTTGTCTCCTTTCTCTGATGGAAAGACAGGTTTTAGCCTTTAGCACAGAGTTTGCAGGACACCTGCATCCTCTCCTGCTCTGTCGCCACCAGTTACACTCAGATTGCATTTCCCATTGCTACCCAGTCTGACTCCTCTTCTGCAGGTCTTTCTGCAGGTTCAGTGCTCTGAGACTCCCACCTGCCGGTAACTGATGGAAAGCTGCTACTTCAGAGTCCCACCTGCGTCTCAGTTGTCCTAGCCAGGCTTCCAGCAGAGCTAGGGAGCTTTTCCCTTCTCAATCTGTCATAAGAAGGGGGAAGGAATGGTCACGGCTGTATCTAAAGAGGAGACGGGTTCAGGGCTCTGCTGTAACTCAGTCCAGCTCCTTGAGATGATGAAGCTAACTGATGTCTATGTGCTTGGCATGAGATATGGACCAAAATGTGCAGGAAATACACCTTCCAGCTTTCAAAATTATTTCCTTCTGTGCTGAAAAGAGGGATTAGCAATGTCCTTTGATTTTACTTCTTGGCACTAGTCACCGGCCAATTGTTTCTCTCTGGAAACATCACATCCCATGAACGGTATGGCTGTAAGGATTTCCAAATTTGACCACTATCTTCTCACCCAGGTTATATCTAAGCTTGTCTCTGGAGCAGATGGTGTATTTGGAACACCTGTCTTATCCTGGCCTCTAAGAAGTCCTGATTTTGATGGTAAATCTTAAGATTTAAGTGTCCCCTCCTTCTCTTGATGATTGCCAGGGCCCCTCGCTTGCTCAGAACCAGGTCATCTGCCTCTCATGGTCACTGGCCTCCTGCTCCCCAGCTCTTTGGCTTTTCCCCACCGCTGTAGCAGATTTCCATAGCTCTGGAAAACCTCTTGGTTTTGTGTGGCTTTGTTAACAACCTTCCTGGCCAGCTGCTCTGGAGACTCCTGATCTCCCTGGGATTTGATTATTTCTGTCTCTGGCATGGAAGGGGAGGAATGACATTCCCTCCTCAGCTTTATCTAAGATTTTGAAAGGGAAAACATGAACGAAGCACCCTTAAGCAAAGGTTTTCCATTGTCTGAGGCCAGAGGGTTTTTTTTTTTCTTGTTGACTCTCTTATGTCTTTGTGATTGAAAAAGAGAGAGGAAAAAAAGAGATTTTTTACCTTTCCTGTCTCTTTTCTCTTTCCTTAAGTACATTTACACACGCCTGTCCAAGCAAGAGGGAAAAAAACCCGATCAGTGTGAAATAAAACTTCATCCTTCCTGCTATCTGCTGGTGCATCGCAGCACATCATGGTTGTTGTCAACGACTTGGAGCAGACAAATCCCCCTGCTCTGGAGAGAGAAGTTTATCCAACATACATAACGCACGCCTCCTCCGGACTCACCCTTAGTTACTCGTACGAACACACTGCAGGTTTTGGCAAAGTCAAAAGGGCAGAAAGAGAGGAAAATGCATCAACTCCAGCTTTCTGTAGACAGCTCTCAGGGTCAGGCTGCCAAGAAAAAATTCAGCACTTCAAAGAGAAAGGCAATCCCCTTAATTACTGGGAAGGTGATGGAGTAAATAATCGTGGAAACTTGCCAAACATATTAAGGACATAAAGACGACGGGGAGAAGTCAACACGGATTTATGAAGCTGAAATCATGCTCAACCAACCTTACAGCTTTCTACAACGAGAGGTTCTGTAAGTGAGGGGAGAGCAGTGTTGCTGGTCCTGATCTTGGCCAGGGTGGCCAGCTGGCTGAGCACGGCCAACAGCATCCTGACCTACCTCCAGAAAAGAATCAACAGCAGGTTGATCCTGCCCCTCTACCCAGTATTTGAGACACATCCAGAGCACTGGTCTCCCCAGCAGAGGAACAAATGACCCTACTCACGTGGGGCCGGTGAAAGGCCATGGACATGACCAAGGGACTGGAGTACCTGTCGCACAAGGAGAGTGGGGAGAGCTTGGGCTGTTTAACCTGGACAAGAGAAGGCTCAGGAGGATCTCACAAATATAAATAAACTCCTGATGAGGGGGAACAAGGACGAAAGAGACAGACTCTTGTGTGGTGGGCAGTGAAAGGGCAAGAGGCCATGGGAACACACTGAAACAAAGGAAATTCCATTTGAACTCAGAAAAAGTCTTTTCACTGTAAAGATTATTGACTATTTTGAATAACCTGTTCCAGCAGAGAAATTGTGTTTTCTTGATGCCTGGAGACACGAAACCCTGGCTGGACACAGCCTGGAGCACTCTGCTGGAACTGACCCCGCTTTGAGCAGGTGGTTGTACTAGAGGAGCTCCAGAGATCCCTTCCAGCCTCAGCTCTGCGTGGTTCTGTGGTTCTGTCTCCACATCTACCTCTCTTCTTCTGCAAATGGAAAGCTGAAAAAAATACCACAAACGCACAGCCAGCTGAGAGCAACAAGTGGGAAAGAAGGTACAGCCACAAAGCAAGCACCAGCACTTCTAACTGGATATTACCCCTCTCTTTTTTACATACATGCATACATGCACGTGCAAAGCCCTGGGTACCCTGGAAGCAGCAGAAGCAATATTTCTCCAGGATCACACAATAGTACCTTGTGTTAAAGCCACACAGCTGGACTGAAAAGAAAAGAAGCTATGCTATACTCAATTTCTATTTTATTTTTGCAAGCATGCCAGGTTTAGCTGTAGGGTCTTTTCTCCAGTGCAAAGAAATTAACTGCGGTACTTTGAGGCACGACAAAAACACATCTTTGTCTTTTGGTAATGAAACGTCTTGTCACAGGCCTACTTGTAATTATGGACTAAATGGTGGGCAAGATTTGGAGAAAAGGTTTGTACTTTAGACTAATTTGATCCCCTCCAAAATTATTTTCCCTTCCAAATCTTGACACTGATTTCTTTTAACTATTGCAGCCACAGTATCTGTGCATATAGAGACCACAGGCAACATCAGCAGGGCAGAAAAGGACCTCAGGGGTTTTAAACTTTGAGTGTATAGGACAAAGCCAGGTGAGTACATCCAGAGGAGGTGTGAGCATACTATATGAGATGAATCTTATCATGTCAGCTCTCATTGGGCTAGGAATGGAGCTCCTCCTTGAATTTAATCTGAACTGAGATTAAAAAATATAATAAATATCGTATCCCTTAACAGTAAAACATCTTCCAAACAACATTCAGCTCAGTGCAGCTTTTCAGACAGAATTTTCTTGAAGAGGAGAGGAGAGGAGAGGAGAGGAGAGGAGAGAATAGAATAGAATAGAATAGAATAGAATAGAATAGAATAGAATGAGATTATTTCAGTCAGAAGGGACTTACAATGATTGTCTATTCCAACTATGTATGTTTTTTGAAACATAATCAAACCTCTGTACTGTTCTGGTCATTTTTTTCAATTAACAGAATACACATTAAGGAAAACTTCATGTCACTGTCTCCATGAAATAGGTATTATCAATGTAGGATACATAGAAAAAAAAAATCTTCCATCCAGAGGTGGAAATAAAAAAAAAAAAATTTCAACTGTGCAATATTGCCCAATGAAAATTTCCTACTGCTTTCTGCAGGGCTCTAAAAAAATAAATCACCCAGAATACTGAAAAATGTCCTCATGCGATATCCCACCTCCCTTCGAGATTGCATTCTCTCTTTAGAAAGCGCCACACGTAGATGCAGTTCTTAGAGACACGGTTTAGTGGTGGACTTGGCAGGGTTAGGGTTACGGCTGGATCCGATGATCTTAACGGTCTTTTCTAACCTAAAGGATTCTATGATTTTTGTTTTCTTACAGCCATGTATGGTCAGTTATTTATCCTCACTGCTTTGTAAAAGTATTTGCACACACATTTTTGCATTGATCAGCTAAGAAAGGAAATATAATTTAGAAACAAGGCTCGACATGTAAGATATTAAGTTTTGATTAATTTAGGTGATGTGCAGAGATATACTTGTAAACATGGATTTTGAGGAACCTGCAGCAGATGTTTTATTTGTTAGTTTGATTAAAGATTTTTTTTTCTTCTTCTGATGTGAAGCATTTCACATTTCATAAAGAATGCTGTAGCTTCATACATTGCTGTGAAGGGTCCTTCCCCCCACCTTCCAGAAATGTTGCTGTACGAATTGCAGCGCCGTTTTCTCCCACTGCCTGATGAGATTGGAGAGAAGTGAAAAGTTTCAGAGCCACGACCTTCTCGCATCACCCGTATAAAGCAAACACCAGGATCTGAAGGGACGGAAAGGTTGGCGGCCCTGCATATGGCGGGGGGGGTTGAAACTAGATGATCACTATGGTCCCTTTCAACCCAGGCCATTCTATGATTCTATGATTCTATGGAAAGGGCTCCATGGATGTGTGATACCCTCAGGAGCCTGGGACAGAGGGACAGCTGCAGATACCAGCAGCAGGAGCAGCAGCAGGAGCAGCACAGCCCCAGCAAGAGCAGGAGCAGCAGCAGCAGCAGCAGGAGCAGCAGCACAGCAGCAGCACAGCCCCAG
Source organism: Pterocles orientalis (assembly GCA_011057875.1). Lineage (NCBI taxonomy): Eukaryota > Metazoa > Chordata > Aves > Pterocliformes > Pteroclidae > Pterocles > Pterocles orientalis. Next base: position 688,670 of record WKFP01014368.1, on the reverse strand, counting down.
CAGCAGCAGGAGCAGC